>ML777666.1:498165-513755 GCA_009831015.1 Picea engelmannii
ATAAGGGTAATCATGCGACACACTAAGATAGACACATTAATCGACAGTGGATCTCAATCTAATCTAATCTCAGAAGAATTGGTTAAGCAATTGGGGTTAAAAACACAAACTCATCATAAGACTTACACACTTAAATGGATAAGAAATCATCATCAAATGCACATAATAAAACAGTGCACAATCAAATTTACAATTTCATCTAAGTATGTGGACAAAGTAACTTGTGATGTTGTGTCGTTAAGAGAATGTGTAATTATCATAGGTAGTCCATACTTATTTGATCATAAGGCAATCTTCTACAGGACAAAGAATCAATATCAATTCACTAAAGAAGGTCATGATTATGTGGTTCATGCTCATCATGTTAAAGAAAATAAAACACTTCAAACAATGGAACAATTAACGAATGCAGTGCAAGCATGCAACAAACCAATAATTGTTTCAAATGAAGTAATTGATCTTAAGCAAGAACAAAATATGGTTGTTGAATGGAAAATCAATCATAAGTTGCTTCAAGATAAGATCATATCGTGCAGATATCTAAAGTATATCAGTTCATTTGCAGTCATCTTTTTGATGTTCTCATTAGCAATGTTTTCTACATGGATGATAGTGGCTTCAATAAGATGTAACAGGGTTCAAATGGCTAACAATATACTGTCAGTTGTCATGATTATGTTACAGTTGATCTTGATGAGACAGGTGCACAGGACAGAGTTCAGAGATAGAGAGCAAGCCAGGTGGCCTATCCCAAGATTGTTGACTGGTCAGTAACCTTTTGGGGACCAAAAGGTCTTATTGTGGGGAGGTGTGATCCGAAATCAGATCCAGAAGCCTGACAGGGCTTGAAAAATGCTCAAAAATGAAAGTTCTCAGAATCCAATGAAACCAATTCCATTGCGTCCATCTTGTCTTCCCGATTCCGACTCTATATTTACTTTATCAAACGGGCTCTGTATGCGAAAGTTATCGCATTCTGATCGAAAGCCCAAACAGGTAAAAAGTCAAAGGTCAACTGGTCAAAAAGTCAATGCTGATGTCAGCATGATGACTGTGCAGTAGATGACATGGCACTCTCTGGCTGATGGTGATTGGGCAAGTTCACTAACAAGGTATACATGTGGCAGGCAACTGGACCAGTCAATAGCTGACAAGTGGCATTAATCCGTCAAATGGGGAGATGCCACGTGGCCCAGTCAAGGGCAGCCACGTGGCACCCAGTCATCAGTTGATGTGGCATGTTTCAAAAAAATTGTTTTTTGGGGTCCATGGGATTTGAACCCATGACCACCACCAAGCCCAACACCTTAATAAATGGTCCTTTGCCAATACACCAAATTAATTCTTATGTTGTAAAGCCCACATTATAAAATATATTGCAAAGTATTGTAAGGAGCGCCAAAAGGGGGCCAACGCACAGCCCTTTTGGGCTGGTGCTTGGCCACATGAAGCCATACAACCATGCAAAGGGGGTTCGCACTCAGTAAAGGGGGCTAGGCCCGATTTATAGTTATAAAGTGGGTTTTCTAACTAATTTTGGGTTTTTAATTAATGTTAAACCTATTTTTAATGGTTTTTATCCATTTTTGGGAGTTATTGGGTAGTTTTGGAGCCTAATTTTTGGGAGAAAGTTGGAGATGAGAAACCAAATTCCTAGCTATATAACCCAGGCCTGTTTGAGGCCATAAGGGGGAATTTAGAGTAAAATTATGCTGAGGATAAGCCAAGCCAAAGCCATTTTGAGGCAGAGAAGCTTTTGAGGAGGAGATGTTGTCGGATCATTTCTGGGAACTTTGGACGTCTGTTTTGCGTGCCATTTTCTTTACATGGTTCTAGAGATCTGGAAGAACATGACCAGATTAGTCTTGTAACCATTTTTCATTGCATCGATTTACTTTTGAGCTTTTGAACAGAAATAAAGAAGCCTCCCCCACAGAGAAAAGGCCCGGAGACGTAGGCAAAGTTGTGGCGAACTCCAGTATCAATCTGCGTGTTATGGTTTGCTGTCTATTATTTCTTTTCAGATATACATATGTGTATATGGCTATTATAATCTCTCTTCTTTCCTCATTCTTTCACTAATTTTCTCAAATGGTTAATTAACGCATGCAAAATTAAAACTCAACCATAAGTCATTAAAATATCCTACGGATCATGGAAAGTCTCCCAAAAGGGAAGAAAACACAAAACACAGTGTAAGTCCTCCCTCAATATAGAATCCATAGTCATGTCTTCAAGGATAGCTTCATATGAAGGCAATTCAAAATCTAAGAAATCACGCAAATGAGGGTCGAAAGTCCCAAAGGGTGAAGTAAACTAACCATACTGCATATGACGATGGAGGCTCTAGGTAGGACTGGCATATTCTATCAAAGAAGAATCAAAAGAATAAGGGCTTGAGGATCTACAAACAACGAGATCATTCTTAGAAGGAGACTCAATATCACTTGGACCTAGGGGGGGAAACAAGGGCTCCCACGCCCCCATTGGATAAACCAATGGATCAATTGTTGATTCCAAGTCTCAAGAAGGAAAACATGATTGCAAAGCTTCCTGCCTAGAAGCAATTGAAAACCGAGGATAAGACACCACATAATTAACCCATGGTGGGGTAGAGTCTACATGAACACTAGGAACATATAAAGGGGAAACCTAAACTAACACCGAATTAAGATGGTGATTATCATATGTTAGCTAGTCAATAGTGACAATGCTTCCATTATGAGGTAAATGAATCACTCAGAAGAGTGTAGATACCACAGGGTTCATAGCATATACATAATCACGCCTGAGAAGAATATTGAAATCTAACATGCCTTGCACCACTATAACATCGACACAGACAATATTCCCACCTAACGAGATAGGAAACTGAGGAAGAACCCCTAAATATTCACTAGGATATCTGTCAAAAGTCAACAACTCATGTGAAGCAGACAAAATCTTAGGAGATCCCAAGACTTTCCAAACCGAGGAGGATAAAATACTTGCAGAGACTCCTTCATCCACAATACATCGATAAATGTTTGTTAAATTAACTTCAACCCTTATTTGAAAAGGTGAAATAGAAGGAAGATGAGGCTCAACAAGGTCATTCCAATCAAAGGAAACCATCCTAGGGCTTGGAGGGGGTGTGCTCAGAACGAGCGTAATGCCCCCTTGTTCTGAAAGTATTGAACTGGAAATGTTAAAAACATAGTCGATAGACACATCACTCCCCAAGAGAAGAGTGGGATCAACCGAAGACTGCATCGCCGTGATCATTTTGGTAGACTTGACACTCTCCAAGACAAGAGTGGGATTAGGTGAAGATTACGTCAGCGTGACCACTTTCTCAACCAAAGGTTGCATAGTATGTGAGACTAAATGGTCTAAAGGCACCTCACTCCTCAAACGAGGAGTAGGATCAGTCGATGACTGCATCAACATGACCACTTTCTCAACCAATGGCTGAATAGGCTAAGAGACTACAAGGTCTAAAGGCACCTCACCCCTCAAAAGAAGAGTGAGATCATCTAATGACTTCATTGGTGTGACAACTTTATCAACCAAAGGTTGAATAGGATAAGAGGAAACCTCTGAAGACTCAGAATCAGAAGAGTTTACAGACAGGGACCACAATCTTCGAACCTCTGGAAGGCCAAGGCACAAATGAGTAAGGTGATCTCCCTTGCAAAGCTTACAAGGGAATTTAGGCTTACGTCCTATCTGTCTAGGTTTCTCAATAGAATCAATGCCCCCAACATGACTAGCAATGGTTGGTTGTGCATCTCCAACATGACTAGAAGAGGTTGGTGATAAGTTGATAACATGACTCGTAGAGACTACAGACCTATTGCCAGTATGACTAGTAGGGACTGGACTTTTTCCCCCAACATGACTTGTAGAGGGTGGGTGCTTTCCCTCAGCAGGACTTGCAGAGGTTGGGTGTTGGTCTTCAACATGACTTGCAAAGGTTGGGTGTTGGTCTTCAACATGACTTGCAGAGGTTTTTGACCTGTCTCCAACATGATTTGTAGAGGTTGGTGACTTCTTCTTCCTATTCTTCCTCTTTCTACTTTGTTTAGACGTCCAGTTAATAGTAACTATACTTTCACCAGTGGTGGGAGAAGGAGGAGAAGACTTTGTTGAATAAGAAAAATAAATAGGGTTCCCATGACTTAAGGTTCTCAACTAAGAAGCATCAAGAGAATTTGGGACATTTGGAATGGTACCCAACCAAACCGGTAGTCCAACATTCAACCCAGGAATGTACAAAGTGGCCATCAAAGGGACACCATCGTTTCCAAAGAAGGGAAAAGCACAAGAATCCCCTTGTGAAGGGGATCCTTGGTTGATATCGTCAAAAACTTTATCCATGAAGATCTTATGCATAGGTTCTCCCCTTGCGGGATCGTTCAACTCTGTAAAAGTCTCACACCATGACTCTGACAAACTAGTGTTATAAAAACAACACCTATATAGAGGTGACACCACGTTTCTAAGCAAAAGACCAAAAAGTCATCATGACCGATGAAGTGGGTGTTCTACCACCCTAGGTAAGAGATTCAAATCAATAAATGACTAACTCACTATGGAAAACTAGGGATCATAGAGCACACACTAAAAGTTCCTAAAGGAAAATCAAGCAAACGACTAACTAGTTGGAAGAACAGTTACACCAACCAACAATAGAGAAACTTACCGATGCAAGTGCAACTCAAATATGGAAGCACCCTCTGGGTATACTCTGCAAAGTGTGGCCTAATGTTTTTCCTATGTACTACAGTATACCCCAACGGTTACCTGTGTAAGTCCCTAAAATAAGGGAAACTAGGTTACCAGCTCGTGAACAATCACCAAGTGGGTACAGTCAATAGTTGGGTGGACCTCGAACAGATTCGAGACTCATGAAGATCTATGGAAAATGTGATCAATGGAATCTCAAGACAAGTCATCTATATGTGTTCCCCACTATGCTTGGTCCGGCTTTGGAGGGGTTATCTCTGCTACCTTTCCACACGTGACCTTGTGTTTAGCCTCTGTGTTAGAGGGCGGTCCCAGATACTTTCCATGTTACTGGAATTCTACACTCCTTAGCATAGACTTTTGCAAAAAAAATGAAAATGATAAGAACGCTTAGCAAAAAGGATTATCTTTCTCATTTTTCTTTTGAAATGATTTTAAAATTAGAAGAAAACAGAATGCTATGCTAATTTTTTTTTTTTTTTTCATATATCAATGCAAAGCAAATGCCAAGAAAGAAAGAGACCTAACAAGCTAATTTTTTTTATATATTTTCTTTCAATCAAAGCAGAAGTAACAAAAGATTCTAAAAGAAACCGATGAATGCAACTCATTTTTCTTTTCAAGGCTCGATTCACTCAAAGGTGTGGTAGTGCAACTAATGTTGTTAAGACTTTTTAAAAAAAATGAAAATGATAAGAACACTTAGCAAAAAGGATTATCTTTCTTATTTTTCTTTTGAAATGCTTTTAAAATTAGAAGAAAACGGAATGCTATGCTAATTTCTTTTTCTTTTTCAAATATCAATGCAAAGCAAATGCCAATAAAGAAAGAGACCTAACAAGCTATTTTTTTTTATATATTTTCTTCCAATCAAAGCAGAAGTAACAAAAGATTCTAAAAGAAATTGATGAATGCAACTCATTTTTCTTAAAATTTTGAGCTAAAATAAGTTAAAAAATCTAGGAAACACAAGAAATATTTTAAATGAAAAAGCAAGCTATGTTGGAATACAAACTAGGCTAAAACTGCTTATGACAGAGACCAGAAAGAAACAAGAAAAACCTGGAAAGGAAAAACTTGACAGGAAGAGGATGACTGCCTCCTCAAAATTTTCTATATAGACACGCGACTGACACTTCAACAACCAACGTATGCACGTGTCCTACCCAAAGACAAGACGCATATGCATGCATGTAGGCCCACTAAAAGTCATGTGTGCCTCTTTTTCTCCTCAAAAGAAGAAATACAAGTAAATAAGCACAATCAGAGAGTACTAGTATTGAAAACTAGAACCCCTTAAAGGTACAGAAACTTACTTTAACAAAAAAAAAAATTCAAGGAAACTTGAGAAAGAAAAGGTAATCTAAGGTTATACCTAGGCTACAAAATTCAATCACAGAAACCAAAAATAGATCCAGAAAACCCCTAAGAAGGATCACTTCTAACAGGGGAGAGAATGACTGCCTCTTTTTGAAAAACAAAATTATGGACTCAGACACGTGATTGATCTTTCAGCATCAAGCATAGGTACACGGGTTGTATGAAGTCAGGGCGCATGTATACATGGTCAGACCTTCTACAAGCAACATATACCTCTATGGCTTCCTGAAAAAAGAAAAAATAGTCAGGTGAAGGAAGCAGGGAGTACTGGTATGGAAGACCAGAATCCCTACTAGCTCAGACTTTTGCAGAAACTTAGAAAAAAGGTAGTAAAAGCAATTAAAAATACCCAACAAGTACCCCCCCAAACCATAGAGATCCCCACTACGGTCGCCAATTCTGTTGTGGGTGGGAAACACTTTTACAGAATAGCATTAAGGGTTTTATCATGCATGCATAAATGACCTAAAGTCTCCTAATTTTTACCAACATCCCAATCATAAATCCCATTATTCATATGCAAATACAAGGTTAAAGAGATCAAGTTACTGTACCTTAGTTTTTGTGTTTGATTTCGATCCCTTTAACTCTTGGTTGCTCCTTGAATACAACTCTCCTCCCAATGTTGACCTACATTTATAAAAGACAAACAAAGAACCCCACATGCATATGATCTATAAACTAATGGGTTACATATTCTATCAAAATATAATAAAATTTAAATATTGACAATCTCATATGGCGGGACAGGAAAAGTATTTCTTTTATTAATCTCACAAGAGTAATGTTACAATAGTGAGATCGACCACTGCTCCTCGAATCTTGTCCTAGGCTCCTCTTCAACTGTTCTCCAACTACTTCTGTATATTCTTCTCTTCACACAATAGTTGCAAAAGGTTGGGGCAAGGGGAATACTAAATCGGGTATAGTTTCTTTGCTATGATTTTCCTCCTTTCCAAATGGGACACCTACCCCTTATTTTATAGGCTAGAAAGGGCTAGGTATTTGGTCGAGTGACCGACTATGGGCGGTCAAAATTTTTAGTTAACTTACCCAAAACTGTGTGTTCCATCTGCAACTTTCCATTTTTCGTTCTTTTTAGGTATACGCAGGTTGTAGTGGGTCATCCATCATACACACACGTGCAATAGTGGAGCAGGGTGCATATGCCTTCAAAAAGAGTGTTTTTTAAGAAGGTGTTTAGTAGTGGCTTGGAAAAGAAGGTAAATGAGATGGCCTGATGCCAGGTAAGCATGTCTGGTGCATTTTAGGGTTATAAAAGTAAGTGGTTCAAGCAAAAAATAGACAGAAATCAAAGAGCCAATAAAGATGATCAAGTTCCATTTCAGCAGACAATCAGACCATGCAAGTACTCCACCACCAAAAACTAATAAAGAAAATATGACCACTAATAAAAAACAAAGATATAAAAAATATGGAGCAACAAATGCCAAGAAGAAGGCCATTCTTCAAGTATCAAAATTTATTCCATAGTTACTGTTTTTACTGCTCTAGTTTTAGTCATAAGATTGCAAATTGTCAAATTAAGTTTAGAGACATGCAACTGAGGAGATCAATAAATAAGCAATCTTTGCAACACAAAACTAAATAGCCAATGAGTAGACAAAGTTTTACCAATCACTTTTACCTATTGAACAATGAGATTGAATGCTATAACTGTAATAGCTTCAGACACAAAGATGAAAAATTCCATCTGAGTAATTACAAGGAAGATCCAAGGATAAAACCCTTAACCATAAATGTCAGCACATGGAAAAAGAAAGATAGTGAAAAATATGGTCTAGTACCTTCAACTCAAAAAAAAAAAGACCCCTGGTATATAGACAATGGACGTTCCATTCACATGTCTGGAGACAAGGATATGTTTATGTCTATAAGTAAAATCAAAATAGGAAATCTGACCTTTGGAAATGATGAACCAGGTAAAATCAAGGGTAAATGAATGGTGAGTTTGAGTAATGGTAAAGGAAAAGCCTAGGATGTTCTGCTTGTATATGGGATGAAACATAATTTTCTCAGTGTATGTCAAATGTGTGACAAAGGATGTGAAGTGGTGTTCACTTCCAAAGATTGTAAGATAAAGTCTGTAAACTCAGGACAAGTGGTGGCTAAAGGCATAAGAACAGAAAATAATGTATATGTGCTAAAATAAGATAGAGAAGAATGTCATCTAAGAAAACATGATGAAAGAGGGTTATGGCATAGGAGACTTGGAAATCTAAACTTTGACCACTTAATCAAGCTAAAAAATCTTGAGGCAGTAAAAGATCTTCCAAGAATATCAAAGCCACAAGATTCTATGTGTAAACCTTGCCAAGTAGGAAAGCTAACTAGGAAACAAATTAAATCCAAGAGATCTAATTCAACAGAGATACCACTCCAATTAGTTCATATGGATTTATGTGGACCATCAAGATAGTAAGGCACATGGAAGGAAAACTACTTCATGCTAATCATTGATGATTACTCCAGACTCACTTGAGTTGCTTTTCTCAAAGAAAAATATGAAGCATTTGAGAAATTTAAAATATTTAAGGCTTTAACTGAGAATAAAACATGCAATAGATTAAACATTGTAAGAGTGGACAGAGGAGGAGAATTTATGTCAATTGATTTCAAGGAATTATGTGATAAACATGGGATCAAAATAGAATACACAACCCTAGGAACTCCACAACAAAATGGATTAGTTGAGAGTCAAAACAAAACAATTCAGCAAATGGCTAGGTTAGTGATGAATGAGAAGAATATTGGTCAAACTTACTCGGTAGAAGCAATACACACAAAACTCCATATTCTTAACAAAGCTCACCTTAAACCACACAGTGAAAAGACACCTTATGGACTATGGTATGGAAGACCTGCTTCAATCAAACACTTCAAAGTCTTTAGAAGTAAGTGCTACATAAAGAATAATAATGAAAATCTTGGCAAGTATGATGACAAGGATGATGAAGGCATCTTCTTAGGGTATGCTACAAATAGTAAAGCATATAGATGCTATAATAAGAGGCTACATAAATTAGTTGATTGTATTGACATAAAATTCGATGAAGGCGTCCCAGTACGAGAGGTGAGCAATATTGAATCAACAAAAAAGGATATAGTTGAATTTGAAGATGAACATGTCCAAGAATCAGAAAAATAATACTCTTAGTCAGATGAATATACAAATACTCAGGATGACTCAAATCAGCAGACAACGTCAAATTCTTCCTCCAGAATTACTCAAAAGAATCATCCTACAAGTCAGATAATTGGTGAGAAAGACAAAGGTGTACAAATGAGGAGAAGGATAATCAAAGACACCGAGAAATCACATATATCCTTCATATCCATGGTGGAACACAAGAACTTTAATGAAGCCATTAAATATGTAAATTGGTTAAAATCAATGAATGAGGAACTGGATCAGATTGAGAAGAACAATACCTGGGAGCTTATTCCTAGACCTGTAGATAAGAATGTAATTGGCTCCAAATGGGTGTTTAAGAAAAAAATGAATGAACAAGGACAAATTGTTAGGAATAAAGCTAGATTGGTCTGTAAGGGGTATGCACAAATTGAAGGATAGGATTTTGATGAAACCTTTTCACCAGTGGCAAGATTGGAAGCCATCAGAATGTTTCTTGCCTATGCATGTCATAAGAACTTTAAAGCATATCAGATGGATGTTAAGTCATCATATATTAATGGAGATCTAGAAGAAGATATATATGTGGAGCAACATGAAATATTTTCATTGAAAGATAATCCTGACTATGTATATAAGTTGAAAAAGGCATTATATGGATAGAAACAGGCGCCACAAGCTTGGTATCAAAGATTGGACAAATTTCTACAAGACAAAGGGTTCAAGAAAGGTACTATTGACAATAATATATACATAAAGTATGAAGGTGATGATTTATTAGTTTTTTTGGTTTATGTATATGAAATTATTTTTGGATGCACTAATGACCCTTCAGTTCAGTGGTTTGCTAATTCAATGCAGACTGATTTTGATATGTCCATGATAGGAGAACTGACATATTTTCTTGGTTTATGAATCAAATAGAGTTCTGCAGGGATATGTATCTCTCAAGAAGAATATTTGAAAGATATTTTAAAGAGGTTTCATATGGAATATTCCTCTCATGCTAGTACGCCTATGGTGGTTGGTTTCAAGATCGGTAAAGATGATGTTTCACCTGATGTTGATCAAAGAACATATAGATCAATGATAAGCAGTCTTTTGTACATCACAACATCCAATATTGATATAATTCAAATTGTTGGAATGGTAGGTCGTTATCAGTGTTCTCCTAAACAAATTCATTTAGCAGCTATCAAGAGGATATTCAAATATTTGAAAGGTACAATGACTTATGGTCTTTGGTATCCTAGAAATCAGAATTTACAATTAACTGCATATTCAGATGTTGATTGGGAAAACAGTTTGGATGAGAGAAAGAGCACCAGTGGAGGTGAATTCTTATTAGATGATTCATTAGTAGCATGGATTAGTAAGAAGTAAGGATATATTTCATTATCAATTGCAGAGGAAGATTACATTATTGTTGCTAATTTTTGCACTTAGATCTTATGGATGATACAAACTCTTTCAGAATTGAAGGTAACTTATACTGATCCCATTCCACTTCACTGTGATAACACCAGTGCCATTAGTGTCTTGAAGAATCATGTTCTTCATTCAAAGATGAATAATATACCAATAAAGTATCATTTTCTCAAAGAATAGGTTACAAACAAAGATGTTCAGTTGAATTATATTCCTTCCACATAACAAATTCCAGACATCTTTACTAAACCCCTATCCAAGACACCATTTGAATATATTTGTCAGAGGCTAGGTGTCATCCCTTCTCTCACCTAAGAGATTCCATCCTTTCAGGGGGAGTATGTCTTGGTTGAATATTTGATACCTTCACAAAGTACTGTGAGAGCTTAGGGGGAGCATGTTTTCTTTGACATTGATGTGAAAGGGGGGGAAAAAGAGTGGTATGAATGCTACAGTTCGAGATATAAGAAATATTTTATGGTTTCCATCAATTCCAAAGGGGGATATTGTTGGCATGGTTATAGGAAGAGTGCGATTGTCATTGATGGCAAGAACAATAGCTAACCAAACCTCGAGAGAGAAAAAGACGAGAAAGCTCAGAAGAGATAACAATTTCCAAAAGTGCAGATGAGGTCCAAGAGATAGACTCGTAGGAGGAGAAAAGGTCGAGACCCATGAACACTTATAAAACCTTTTAAGTCAGAGAGATCATAAGCTCAGGAAGAAGAGAAATAGTGGATCTTGGATTGAACATTGTGAAAAATATGGACCGTTAGATCAGAGTCTAGATAAGAGGAATGAGTACGCAAGAGAGGAACAGATTCCATCTGTTGGGTCTGAGTGTAAAGGTCCAAAAGCCATTAGATCTAGTGGATTTGCATGGAGGATAATCTCAGGAGGAATAACCGACAACCTTCAGATTGAATTGGTGGAAGGACAGGATAAGCAAGGGCTGATATCTGAGATCTCTATCATCTGAAGACCCATCACTCATTGGATAAAACCCAAATTCCTGTTAGCCGTCGCATCATTTTAAAGTTGAAGGATAGGATAAGAGGGGCTAAAGGGTTGAGAATTTGATTATCCAAATAGCCGTCAGTTGTCCGATCAAACCCAAATTCCTGTCTACTGTCGGATAATTTTTGAGTGGAAGGATTAGATAAGCGAGGTAAGATATGAGATCTCATTTATGCAAATTTATGTTAGTCGTTCGATCATTCTAAGTGGAAAGAAAAGATAATATAGAAGAGATGCATGGTAGATAGATCAAGCTATTGATACGAGATATTGATCAGATGAACAACACTTGTTTCCAATATAAATATGTGAGGAGGTTAAGCTTCGAAAAATATCACCTCAAGAATTTCAAGTTTTAGATTTGAAATACCTGAAACCCAAATATACGAAGAGCTGAAACAAATCCTTGACCATTGGATCATTAGAAGTGATTTTCATCCAAAAAATGATTCTAAAGTGGAAGGATAGGATAAGTTAGGAAAAGGGCGCACTAATCTCAGCGACCGAGAATCGGGGACTCAAATCTACGGTCAATAGGGCATATTGGACCCCCCCGACCTTTATGCCTTTAACCGTGGGAGGTGGGTCCGAGCTGGTGGTATTTTCTATGTGATACCCTCATATGTCTCACCTTCCTATTAAATCAGACCCCCCTCGCTCATTACCACTTACCGCCCAATCCCCCTTCGAGTAAACCACCAAACCACTCATACATACCACCTCCACGCTCCAATGTCACACTCCACTACCTGTTACATGTCACACTCCACTACTCACTATAAATCACACTCCACTATTGTGCTCTTCCTCCACACCCCACTACACTGCCTACACATATCACCCATGTCAATAGATCTTCCCTTTCAGAAGAAACAAGAAGTTGAGATTCAAAATATATGACTTTTGGAGACTTGAAGGAGATATAGACCATTGATCCAAGAGGGACACATGTCAATGTATTGTCAATTACAGAAGTTTTACATATGGGAAAAGAGATCTTTGAGATTTGAAACTCCTGGAACCCAGATCACGAAGTAAATAGCATTCGTTGATTTAGGAAGGGTAGATCTGATTTGTAGACTTGAGAGGACAGATCTAAAATGTCAGTTCAGGAGCAACGTCAATATTGTGAGATCGATGGTCTCGTTGCATTGCAGGGCCAGAACATTCTCATGTATTAATGTTTTTTGAGCAGGCCAAAATCAAAACCATGGTATCGCCAAAGGTATACATGGAGCTCTGTGGTGAATTGGAGGGAAAAAAGTGGGTTTCCCTCAAAGTGGCTTTGGTCGCGCCTGCAATTATGTGGTCATGTGAAGTTCATCGCCCAAGGTCATATCGAAAAAAAGGATCTACCTCTCACTAGACCAAGATTGTGAAGCACCTTTTGAATAGGCGTCTAGTCACTTCCAGTGGTCACGTGAAGGAAGGGGATTAGAAGCCAAAGATGCCAAAAATGACTGACTGTAACTACCAGAGAAGGAAAAGAATTGCGACTGCCAGAGTACCCAAAGAACCTCAGGATAACGCCCACTAATGATGAACTGATTCTGGATAACCTCCAAAGAAGACAAAGAGTTTGAATAATGATCAAGTAGATGAGTCAGTGTGGAAAAGACATGCAGAAAAGAGAAGATTGTGTGCGTTTTTTAGTGTGATGGATGTGTGTAGGATATGATGCAGTGTATGATCTGATGGGAAGATCGGAGACACAGTGAAATAGAATGAAGAGGAAACACATAGTATAAAATCTATAAGAGAAGATGAACAAGAGTGTGAAAGGATATGCGAGTAGCAGCAAGACACTAATGCAGGAAAACCATAGTAGTGTAGTAGAACAATGATGAGATTGGTAAGCCATTGATAAATACTGTATCACTGTAATAAATTGTAGAAAGTAAAGATTCATATTTCAGAGTGGTAGGGAGGGGCTAGGGAGGACTGTTGTCCTCAAAGTTTCAAGTGGGTTCTTGAACACAAGGAGTTGTAGCTTCCATCTAGTTGCAGTTAGAAAAACCAGGGTTGTAGGGTGGTGTAAGGGAGAACTATTTTTCTCTATTATACAGTTTGGTGCTTGTGTGATTGGAAGTTGATGCTTCCATCCAGTTGGTGTTGGAACACTCGGGGAGTTGGTGCTTCCTTCTAGTGGGTGCTAGAGAAACCAGAGAGTTGGTGCTCTCAGCAAGTTGCAGCTTGTAAAGAAGAGGTGGTAGCCTCAAAAGGAGTTGGAGCTCACAAGAATGATAATGTATAGAACATAAAAGACTACCTATGATTCAAATAAGAAGAGGTTTTATCCCTTTATTGGTTTCCTCATGAATATATGTCTGTATGTATATCATGTGTGTGATTGATATTTATTATTTTTGTTGTTCATGACTTTCATAATCTTGATTATCACTTGAAGGTTAATAACATTTTGATAAACATAAAATTGTTTAAGCACAATAACAACTGATTCACCCGACCCTCTCAGTTGTGTTGGTAATTCCAACAAACCCCATGTTAAGCCCTAATATTGGCTCATTACCCCTTAATTGGGGCATATTAGATTAGTAATGTTATTTATTAACCCTTAATTGGGGCATATTACATTAGTAATGTTATTTTATTTATGTTGTATTTAAGCTATTAGTTGTAATTATACCTCCTAGTCTCCTATATATACCAAGGAAACATTTTCATTTTGAATCATCTTGTACTTAAACATTTAAGTGGGGTAAATGGAGGTTCCCCCCTCGAAGAGGCTTATTATCTGAAATTGAGTATTTTAGATAATGATTTTTTTCAAGGCATTGAGTACTTTTCTTAAGGTTTTTCTATGCTATATTGATGTTTTTTTCTTAACATATGGTATCAGAGCTCAAGGTCTTGGGGTTTCGCTGCTACATCTGAGACACTGTCGAATTTTCACTATAAATTTTTTTCTACAACGTTTCAGAAGGAATGTCTAGGAGGATATTTAGTAGACTGATCAAGGTACGTTGGGTTCAAAATTTAGCTCCCGAGGCCTTATACTTTCAGAGATATAGCCTGTACAAGATAGGGTTCTGGAATCATCCTGAAATGAGTCATTACAGAATTGTCGCTATAAAATTTTTTATGTAACATTTCAGACCCTGAAATATGGAGGACATTTACAGAAATTAGTAATGTATCTGTGGTAAAATGTTCATCTTCTGGGTCATCTTAAATTTGTAGATACACCCTGTGTATGATAGGGTATCTGACTAGTCCTATTGACTAGTCTCAAGAAGGTGTTCCAGGGAAAACAATCATAACTTCTTCCTATTTTATCCAAATTGCATGGGACTAGTTGCATTGGATCGTGGATAGTCTATAGTATTTTTTGTGTGAGTTTCAGAATTTTATATCAATTATTTTGTACGGGGCACACTATACAAGTGAGATCTCCTGGAAAGGCCAAAAATCGGCAAGTTGTGGGGAAGTTACCATAAATTCCACTTGGCACATCCAATTTTGATAAGACTTGTGGAATTGCAGAGAAGAAATATTAGTGAAATACATAAGAGAAAGTTTCATACCTAGAAGGGCCAAAAATTTGGATATACAACAGAAGAAATATTGTCTAGCAGAACCACCTCAAAATCAAAGTTCGAAAGTGAACTTGGCCAACATGCTACCCAAAAAGGGAATTTCTACACCAAATAAGACTCCAGAAAATCCTACT
This sequence comes from Picea engelmannii, assembly GCA_009831015.1. Lineage (NCBI taxonomy): Eukaryota > Viridiplantae > Streptophyta > Pinopsida > Pinales > Pinaceae > Picea > Picea engelmannii. The sequence continues at coordinate 513,564 of ML777666.1, forward strand.
TGGACTCTTGATGAAGGTGAAGAAATGCGTAGGGACATAAATGAACTATAAAATAAGATGGATTCAATGGAAGCTAAGTTGGATACTAAGATAGATGGTTTAAAAGGGGAGATCATGGAAGTATTGAAAAATTTCGTAACAGAGAAGACACCTGAAAGTGAAAATGCATCCCATGAAATTCATGATGTGGAC
>ML777666.1:517101-544270 GCA_009831015.1 Picea engelmannii
GGAAGGCTACCTTCGTTGCTTTGTCTCTGATAAACAAACACAATGGTTCAAATGGTTACCCTTGGCAGAATGGTGGTATAACACTTCCTTTCACACTGCAACAAAAATGACACCATTTATTGCACTTTATGGATACCACCCTCATTCCATCACTTCTTCTCTAAAATAAAAATCTAAGGTTCAATAAGTGGAAGATCACATCGAGAATCAACAACAAATTCTCCAAATCTTAAAGGAAAACCTGACCATGGCACATAATCGCATGAAACAACAAGCAGATCAACATCGTAGTGAAAGAAGTTTTGAAGTAGGGGATTGGGTTTTTCTAAGACTACAACCATAAAAATAGATGTCTCTCAAGCAAGCCAAGAAGGATAATAAATTATCACCAAAGTACTATGGCCCTTATAAGGTGTTGCAAAAAATTGGTACTATGGCATACAAATTGGAGCTTCCTACATCTTCACGAGTACACTCAGTTTTCCATGTTTCATGCTTAAAGAAGGTTATAGGAAACAAGATCCCAGTTCAAACTATATTTCCAAAACTTGACGAGGAAGGAAAAATCATATTGGAGCCTGAAGCCATCACTGACACAAGAATTCTCCAACTGAGGAATAGATCCATTTCAGAGTATCTCATTAAATGGAGGAAACTACTGGCTGAAGATTCCACTTGGGAAGATGAGTCTTTTATACAAAAGAATCCAGAGTTATTCAAACATTGCAGACAACACTTGTCTCAAGGGGAGGGGCATGTTAAGCCCTAATATTGGCTCATTACCCCTTAATTGGGGCATATTAGATTAGTAATGTTATTTTATTTATGTCGTCTTTAAGCCATTAGTTTTAATTATACCTCCTAGTCTCCTATATATACCAAGGAGACATTTTCATTTTGAATCATCTTGTATTTGAACATTTAAGTGGGGTAAAAGGAGATTGCCCTATTGAAGAGTCTTATTATCTGAAATTATCTCTTTTTCAAGGCGTTGAGTACTTTTCCTGAGGTTTTTCTATGTTATATTGATGTTTGTTTCTTAACACCCCATATCCTGAAGACTGTTAATCATCCTGAAGTAGACTCTGGAGTAATCGATCCTGAAACCTGTGGACCTGTAGCCTGCTACCTTGAACTATGTGGCCCTATCACCTTTGAACTAGTCATCACTGAAACGTGTGGCCCCGAACTCTGTGTCACTTTAATATACTAGGGACTCACCTGAATTTGAGGTGAATACTTCTCACCCCTTTCTGTCCCTCGCGACTTCCTAAAGGCTTTGACCTCCTCAAATATAACAACCCTCCTCAAGATAGTCTTCCTCAAGGAAGGAAGGTATATACATAAAGCCTTTGAAGTATCAATATACCCAACAAAGATCCCCCTCTCTACCGTGGGATCTAGATTTGTCCTCTTCTCAGAAGGGACATGTGAATATGTGATGCACCAAAAAATTTGAAAGTGCCCCACCTCAGGCTTCTTCCCAGAAAAAGTCTCATCGGGAGTCATGATCCCCACTGCCCTGTGTGGACTCCTGTTCTGCAGATAAAATGCAGTGTACCATGCCTCAACCTAAAGAAATAGTGGCAGCCCCTGATCATGTAGCATGGCTCTAGAAACCCCAACAATGGCCCTCAACAACCCCATTCTGTTGTGGTTTGTAAGGAAAAATCAAGTCTCTTCTGATTCCCTCTCCTACAGAGAAGTCCATGAACTCCTTGGAGGTATAATCACCCCCATTGTCTATCCTCAAAACTATGATTTGCTTCCTTGTCTCATTCTCCACAAGAGCTTTGAACTCTTGGAACTGACTGAAGACTTGTCCTTCGGTCTTCACGAAGAAAATACAAGACTTATGTGAGAATTCATCAATGAATATAACATAATATAAACAATCAGTCAACAATGGTCAAAGACATCAGGACACATACATATGAATGAATAAGATCAAGGATACCTACTTCTCTGTTGTCACTCCTAGGAAAAGTAGTCTTGGTGTACTTTCCCAAATCACACTCCTTGTACAACTCCTGGTGCTCTGTACTAAAATCTGGAACTCCAGTCACAATCTCCCTCAGTACCCTCAAAGCCCCATGGTGAAAATGTTCCATCCTCCTTTTCCATATCTCACATAGGTCATTTTTGTTGGTAGAATGAAACATTGCTCTCGCTAGTTGAAGCATAAGCTTATACAACTTATCATGTATAGTCCCAATCACTTTGGTCGAAGTGATACTAGACCCCTTGGGCAAAAGGAGCACCTACCCATCATGAAACAACACCTCATAGCCCCTCTCCTCAATAGAAAAAACTAATGCTAAGTTCTTCTTCAATCCCAGAACATATAGGACCTCTCTCAACAACATGGGAGGCAAAGGCTCCCTCTGAAATGATATAGTCCCGCAACCAACTGCCTTGACCACCTAGTCATCTCCAAGCACCACCTCAACATCACCAATCTGAATAAGATATGTCAAGTGCTCACAAACTTCTGTCATATGAAGAGAGGAACCACTGTCAATATACCAAATATCTGAATGAGTGGTCCTTGTGGAATGACACACAAACAAGGAAAATTCCTTGTCAAACTTGGTGGAGAACTCTTCCACCACTACTGAAGCTATTGTTTATTTCTTCTTCTTGTTAGGACACTGACCTTCATAGTTCCCAAACTTGTGGCATGCAAAGAACTTGACTTCGCTCATGTCCTTATTCCCTTTACCCTTTGTCTTGTTTTCTCTCTTAGGACACTTTTTGAACTTCTTATTGTTTTTGGAAGCAAGAGCCACATTCTCCTCATAATGACTTGTAGATGAACTTCCATGTACATAACCTCTATGGGTCTCCTACTGAACAAAGTCATCCCAAAGACGTTCCCAATTGGGAATCTTCTCCCTAGACACAATGACCTCTACAAAAACAACCCATTGTTTGGAAACTCCATTCAATGTTGTCCTCACAAGATCATTTTCAGATATGGCCTCCCCCACAACTCCAAGCTCATATCTCACCTATGTCAACCTGGTAAGATATGTGACCACATTTTCAGCCTTGGTAATTTTTATGCTCTTCAACTTTTCCTCAAAACCATCTTTCGATTTTCATTTGTAATCTGATACAAATTCGTCAAAGACTCCCACATCTCATAGTCATTTTCCTTCCCCGCCAAGTGTGGAATAAAATGGTCCTTGATGGAGTCAAGAATAATCTTCTTAGCTTTGATACTCTTCTTAGTGTATGTTGCAAGAAGAGTAGCATCAGTAGGTACAACCACAGGATGCGTTGTGGTTATTTTAACAATGTCCCACAACTCATTTTCTTACAACAACAAGATCATCCTCTCCTTCCAAGCACCAAAGTTTGTTGCCCCATCAAGTCTGTCCTCAACCCTCAAACCTGTATCCATTGACCCCTTTCCGCTAAAAATTCAAAATTCAAAAATTTGTCTAGTGAAGTGACTGCTATCCCAATTTTTCGAATTGCTGAAATATTTCTACTTCTCTTCAACTTAGATCTAATACCATGTAAAATTTCAAACCCCAACCCAGTTTCGGTCTCGCTGATTTTTCAACCAATGTTTAATGCCCAAACCCATATTTATGACAGCTAATTAAACTCGACATTAAATAAATTTTATAACTGAAACATGAGGATTATGAGCATCATTTTTATGCAGAAATAAAATATATCAACAACACATTAAACTCAGAAAAATAACACAATGATTTTTGGTCTAACAACAACCCTAGAAAAACCCACAAGGGGATGTTGTAGGAAAATCTCCCTGTGGACAGGTAGATCGCCTCTAAGAGCTTGACCCTAACTCTAGACAGAAAATGCTTAACATGGACACTGACTTCCTTTCAAATCTATCTAAACTAACACATGAGAAGGAAGGATTACAGAAGTACCTTTTATCGACGTTTGTCCTTGCACACTCCGAGTTGCACTCCAATCCTTTTGATCCTCACTGAGTTCTGTGGACAAAACAAGATACAACCGCTTCCTACTCCATTGATATTAGATTGAAAACAGATCTATCAATGAATGATAAGTTCATGTGACATCAGACAAAAACTAGAAAGAAACAGGCCAAGCGTGTCATATTGATGAGAATAACGACAATAGTACTTACAATCGTAGATGCGAATGCGACAACTTCATCAATTCCTCTTCGTCTAACCCTTACCTGAAAGCTCCACAATCTAGATAACAACAGCTTCACTGATCACTCTCTTTGGCTAGCTGTAAGTTTCCTCCAAGATCATAAGTTTCATAACTTCAATTCTTCCCCCAATCAGCTATGTTCCAACACCACTTATGAGATCATAAGTTTGGTGTATTTCTCCATTTCCCAGTCCTCACTTATGAGATCATAAGTTTGGTATCATTCTCCATTTTGTAGCCCCCTTTCACCATTACAAAGCTTGCTTATATAGCCTTGGAGAGGCTTAACCACTTGAGATATCCTTGGGGAAGTTGAGGATTTCCCTCCTTCAGTTGAGGATCTACCCTAGGATCATGGCTTGACTAGGGATTCGAGCTCAACTACTTTCCAAGAATGAAATGATGCTTCCCCCATTCATCTCAACAGCTTAACAACTACCCATAATAGGTAGCGCTCCCTCAAAAGGGCCATCAGAGCGCTGTAGCTCTCCCTAGTAGCCTTTAGGGGGGCGCTAGTGCTCTCAAAATCTATAGCGCTCCCTCAAAATGGACAGGGGAGCATTATAACGCTCCCTGATAGTGTAAGGGGGAGCGTCGGTGCTCCGATATAGTGTAAGGGGGAGCACTCCTCTCCAAAAACTTAGTTTTTGAGGTGCTTTCAGATGGAAAAAGGTTTGCAAGCCTGCTGACTCATTTCTCCTCTTCCAAATCAAATGTTTGAGGTGTTTCAAGTGTCCTTCTCATGTCATTATAGGCACGACATAGGAATCATGGCAGCATGCTTTGTGTGACACTTTACGACACTTGTGAGCAACAGGAGATACTTGCGACTTTGCGAGAAAAATGTGACACTTGCGACCTTTGTAATGACGACACTTGCAACACTATCAAAGTGAGTAATTTTGATGTGTAACAGATTGCCCCCCAAAGTATGAAGTTAGAAGATAGGAACTGATAACTGAAATACTTTGTAGATGCTCAAGCAAGGGTATAGACTCAGAGAACCTGACAGAAGCTGCACACAAACATCCAAGAAATATCATGACATATTTCAAAACCCAAGGCAGACATACCTATGCTTGGGTGATCAAGACTTGCAAGATATGGCCGCCACTGCAGATCCATAATGGTATTGATAAAAAGGTATAGCCACCGAAGATACAATTTGGATCTATACTCTGATGACTCAGACAGATCGTAGCCACGAAGAATACACAGTCGATCTATGAGATGACAAAACATAGCCATGACCAATACAAAGTGGATCTATTTAACAGTGTATGTGTTCTTTGTCCAACGAAAATTCCTTTGCAGCCTGGGCAAAGCATATATCAAGGTGGTTACTCAACCCATGGTCTTCTTACCAATCCTGACGTGGTACGATTCTGACCATGTGAATATATGTCTTGATGTCGAACATGGCAGAAACCACTTGATTACCTGCCAATGGTGTGAACTGTTAACAAGTGCGAGGGAGATCACCATTAATGTCAATGATTCCCAAGGTACCCTAGTACATTCCAGCGAATGTGAATAGATGAGTTGAGGTCAAACATCCGTGGAATCATCCGATCAGAGGTCAGTGATGTAAACCTACTGTCGAATGTGAGGAGGCCTGCCATTGAGGCATGCAGGTCCTAAAGTACTAACTAGTTTCTAAGTCTGATTCCCAGATAATGTGTTGAAGTCGACAGGAATAGACTCATCGAGGGAGGGCCTTGATGTATCCCCCATCAACGACACGAAACAGACATGGAGATGTAATTGGCAGATCAAAAGGACATGGACTGATACAGGTTTTGAGGCAAGATATTTGGGATGGCTGACTCTCGAGGTGGATACTTCCCTTGAACACCGATGCACAATAGCAGAACATTGCATGGACTAAAACTATGCAATGGATACTGTGACTTGCGTCAGGTGACCCAAAGGAGTGAAAGGAACTCGGAGGATTGGCTCAGTGCAGAGGTTCAGCGGATTATGATGTGTGCAGATGACAAAGTGTCGTGTTCAAGGGCGACTCTAAGAAGTGTTGGATGATGTTCTCAAGAGACTGCTTGGCTTGCTCCTTTCAAATTTTTCCCCCATCCAAATAGATGAGTACCTCTTTTTGATTTAAGGAGCTCGAGGAGGATAACACATGCTTGATATAACTCACCTTCGGTAAGTTCCTCTTCCTTTGTTTAACGAACCGGAAGAAGTAAGGGTTCAGTCCCATATGGGTTTGTCGATGTGTTCTTTAATGAGTCCAAAGATAGAAAACTCGAAGGTTTTTTGTGATTATAGAGTTTGGAAAAACACTTAAAAGAGAACTCTCTCAGTTCCTTTTTCGTACAGTAGTCCAACGAGACTAAAAAAGGGTTAAACTATCGCTCGAAAGACGCCCTTTCTGACCTTTTAACAAGTGTGAAAGGAAGCAAGGTCACTCAACAATCGTTTCATATTTAGAGAGTCTAACAAGGGTTTAAAGGAGACTCCAGGGGGGTTCCTTTTTCTTGTGTTCGTATCTATACGGGTCCGAAAAAGAGATAAAAGTTTACCTGGTTACATTCTCATGTATTTACGAGCACGAGAAAGAACAAAGACTAAGCTTGGTATGCCCCCAGCTTGAAAGCTAATGGCTTAGCTCCAGAATGATCATCAAAGGCTGGAGACATGCCCCACAAGCTTCAATTCATTCACCGACTTTGAGGTTGTCACCAATTTCTGTGCTAGATGGAGAAAAAGGATACAAGTGGATGAAATGAAGGTTCAAAAATGAGACCTAACGAAAGACTCGACTCGACATCTACGAGATCTAGTGAAAGACTCAACTTGAAGGGAGAGGTGATTGTTTCATTTTTTAACGAGCTTGACATAGGAAAAGAACTATGCTCAAGGTTCCAGGTTCGATCCCCAGATTTTTGTTTCATTTTTTAACTAGCTTGCTACAGAGAAGAAAACTATGCTCGTGACCTCTTCTTGATCATGGCTTCCAAGAGGATAACGCTCTGGAAGGATAGCATGTCAAGGGAAAAAACTCGGTCATGGATTCCAAGAGATCTTCGTCGGATGGAAGACGATTACTCTGGAAGGAACACATGTCAAGGGTCGTGATAGGGGTAAGGAGATCAAGCTCCAATAAACCTACTGAAGAGATCACCATTTCAACTACCGGATCCAAATTGTCAGAAGTTGAGGTCATGAGAGACAACGCCACATAATTGACATGTGGTGGGGGCGATACTGTCTGCATATAAGAACCACTTAGGGAGGTAACCCAGTCGGGGCCGATGAATGAAAGTTGATCAATAGTCACAATTTTTCCATCGTGAGGTAAAGATATCACACGGAAAAGGGTGGATACAAGAGCTTTCATAGCATAGACATAATCCCGCCCAAGGAGTAAAGCAAAATCCAAGGGGTCTTGGACTACCATGACATCGATAAAGATAGTTTTCCCTCCCAAAGTAACAGGAAAATGAGGAAGGATCCCTAAAGGTTGACTAGCTCTTCTGTTAAAAGCTAACATATTCTGTGTAATCGGTGCAAGTTGCGGACAACCCAAAGCATACCAAGCAACAAAAGACAAAATACTAATGAACGCACCTTCATCTATCAACATTTGAGGAACATCCCAACCACGAACCTGTACTATAATCTAGAAAGGAACGTGAGAGGGAAGACGAGGTCAAGTTAGCACACCCCAATCAAAAAGGATGGCTTCAGTACTTGGAGGGGGTTCCACAGGAGGAGGAGGAATTCCCCCAGGGACGTTAGAGTCTGTATTAACAAGAAAAACATGGGTAGTATCGGGTTTACTCTCTAGAAGGAGAGTAGGATCGACCGATGATTGGATCGGATTGACCAATGGTGGACTTGGATAGACCACTTTATCACTCTTCAGAGGAAGACTGGGATTGACCGAGGAAGGGACTGGATCAGTCACTTTGACATTCTTCAATGGAGGAATGGGATCGATCGATGGCGAAACTGGATCGACCACTTTGGCACTCTTCAGAGGAAGAGCGGGACTGACCAAGGAAGGGATTGGATCAACCACTTTGGAACTCTTCAGAGGAAGAGTGGGACTGATCGAGGAAGGGACTGGATCAGCCACTTTGGTGTCACTCGTTTGATGAAGAGTGGGGCTGATCGATGACGGAACTAGATCAACTACTTGGGTTTGTGGTTCAATCGAGGAGGAAACTAGATTGACCACCTGATCAACCGGACTGACTAAGGATGGAACTGGATTGACCAGTCCATCAACCAATGATGGGTCAGAGGAAATCTTACGATAACCTTTTGGAAGTTGAAGTTTTTCCAAAAGAGAAGAAGCCTCGTCCATGCGAGGACAAAGGTGAGAGTAATGATTACCTTTACATAACATGCAAGGGAACTTGACAGTTTTCTTCTTCTTACCAACCTGAACATCACTAGTTGATGGGGTATCATTAACATGAACGACAGAGGCCGATGAAGTGGAGGACCACATTTCTAAGACCTTGATAAGACCGGTGCAATCCCTCAGAAAATGGTCACCCTTACAAAGACTGCAAGGGAATTTTGGTTTTGGATTCTTCCTTTTAATCTTGTTGATCTCATCAACACTCCCAGTACTATTAACAACAAATGGTTGCTTAGAGCCAACATCTAATGTTGTTGGGGTCTTGGTCCTTTTCGGACTCTTCTTCTTCTTCTCTTTCTGTTTATTCTTCTTCTCATCAACCTGGCTACTTGCTTTAGATATTTCACTAGGCGAAGAAGGAGAAATGGAAGGAGACTTGATGGGCGAAGAAGGAGAAAAGTCGACGTGAGGTTGATTTGTGGGTGGTGTATTGACATCCAAAGTATTAGGTGCAACTGAAACATTGGGAGGATTCGGGATCACCGGAGTGGGGAACAACCAAACTGGTAATCCAATCGTGAGTCCTGGAAGACTCAGTGTGACAACATATGGAGGACCAAAGTTTCCAAATGACGGAAAGGTATAAGGTTCCCCATAAGAAGGGGTTCCTTCATTGGTACTCCCAGGATTCGATGCCATTAACACTGACTCGACCTAAGGTCCACTAAGTAAAAGAAACAGCATACGCTAATAGAATCTAAGAATCACAACCAAGCAAACAGGACCTTCTCTCGATGACCGTGCTAGTTGGTGATGAAATCCAACGTCGCGTGATCAAGTCAAGAAGGGGTGGGGATAGGGTGGAACAGTTACAATGGCGACCTACTTAACGGACTTACACCTTGGTGCAAGATTCCATGGAGTAATTGTCGATTTACCCTCCAAGGAGCTCGAGTGAGTTTGACCAATGTATGCTCTAGGTATAGTGAGACTTCCTGTCACTGTCACCTTGTGTAAGACCCTAAATATTATGGCCACTAAGGTTACCAATTCACAGTCAGCCCCTGGGCAGGAACAGTCGACAGTCCGATCCGAACGTATAGGCAGGGTATCAAGACCAAAACCACTAAAAGGCTTCCACGCAGTAATTGTGGATTTACCTCAAAGTGATCCCCATAATATGATCTGACCACCACAATTAGTTAAACCACGAAGGGTTAGTCCCTGTAGCTCACCCGAATGCGACCTCGTGCGTAACCCCTGTGTGAGAGGGGGATCCCAGGCAGACTTATACGATGAATGGATTTGACTCTCCCTAACTCAAGATGCTAGTGTTTGTTTTGGAAACTTTGGAGAGTTATACTCACAACCCTAATCCAAAGTACTAAGCCTAGTCTACTGTTGGTGGAGGATCCTAGAAAAGAGAAAGTTCTAGATAACTTTTAATTAGCATTGATTTTGTGGCTTTTCTTTACGCAAAGGGGTGCATGGAAGTGAAACAAATGGAATTATGACTCAGACCCAAAGAATGCATCAAATATGATAAGCAGTCATTTTCTTTCGATGGACATCTAGCTAATGGAGAGAGAGAGTTCTTTTCACTACTCAAGCACAAATAAGGAATGCCCTCAAACGATTGTTTTTCTCAATCAAATCCTGATGTAATGCAAAAACATTTAAATGCCTTCTAATATGCACAATCAATCATAAAGATGTCTTTTATTGTTTGCGTATGAGTGATGATCAATACAACACAATGCTCGTCTTGCTAATTATTTTTCTTGTATGAATGAAAATCAAACTAGCACAAGCAAAAGTCACACAAACAATATACCCTTTCGTTGCAATCAAAATTAAAAGCAAAAGAAAAGAAATAATCAAAGAGAAAAAAAAACTTCACACCCAAAAGCGAAAGTTGAAGAACAATGACCTTGACTGAAATTGATATAAAGAGGTCTATAGGCCTTTGATGACCTTCACCGGGGTTTTTATTCAGCTGATGAAGAGAGAAAAACAATGCATGGGTTTCGAATTTCACTTAACAGGAAAAAACTCAATGAAAATAGTGATTAAGGCTACAAGATCCAACTAACAAGATGTTTATTCTTCAAAAATATAGATGTCAAGGCTGAAAGGGAAGAAACATTGACTCACAAGGCCACTCAGCAGAGGATACACAGAGGCAAAACCTTAACAAGGCAATTATGGAAGGTTTTTTGAGCCAAAGAGGGTTGGAACTTTGTTTCCAAAGGAAAGGAGCGTTATGGCACTCTGTGAAATGGTATGGGGGAGCTATGGTACTCTGTTAACACTAGGATAGGGGCGCCAGGGTCTAAAAGTCCCAGAAATGTCAAAAAATCAAAAAATTGCAATTCAATTTCGACAATTATGCTGAGTGTGATGGGGTAAGGAGCCAATCAGCTCATGAAACTAATCAAAAGAGGAGTGAAATAGGTCTGAAACAATCAAGGGATAGAACAAGGTCAATGAGGAGAAAAATCCAAACAAGAAGTTTTGATTTGAGGCTATCTCCCCAGTGGAGTCGCCAGTTTCTGTTGTAGGAAAATCTCCCTGCGGACAGGTAGATCGCCTCTAAGAGCTTGACCCTAACTCTAGACAAAAAATTATTAACATGGACACTGACTTCCTTTCAAATCTATCTAAACTAACACATGAGAAGGAAGGATGACATAAGTATCTTTTATCGACGTTTGTCCCTGCACGCTCTGAGTTGCACTCCAATCCTTTTGCTCCTCGCTGAGTTTTGTGGACAAAACAAGATACAACCGCTTCCTACTCCATTGATATTAGCTTGAAAACAGATCTATCAATGAATGATAAGTTCATGTGACATCAGACACAAACTAGAAAGAAACGAGACAAGCGTGTAATATTGATGAGAATAACGACAACAGTACTTACAATCGTAGATGCGAATGCGATAGCTTCGTTAAGTCCTCTTCGTCTAACCCTTGCCTAAAAGCTCCACAACCTGGATAACAATGGCTTCAATGATAACTCTCTTTTGGATGGCCGTAAGTTTCCTCCAAGATCATAAGTTTCATAACTTCAATTCTTCCCCCAATCAGCTATGTTCCAACACCACTTATGAGATCATAAGTTTGGTGTAATTCTCCATTTTCCAGTCCTCGCTTATGAGATCATAAGTTTGGTATCATTCTCCATTTTGCAGCCCCCTTTCACCATTACAAAGCTTTCTTATATAGCCTTGTAGAGGCTTAACCACTTGAGATATCCTTGGGGAAGTTGAGGATTTCCCTCCTTCAGTTGAGGATCTACCCTAGGATCATGGCTTGACTAGGGATTCGAGCTCAACTTCTTTCCAAGAATGAAAAGATGCTTCCCGCATTCATCTCAACAACTTAACAACTACCCAGAATAGGTAGCACTCCCTCAAAAGGGCCATCAAAGCTTTGTAGCGCTCCCTAGTAGGCTTTAGGGGGGCGCCAACGCTCTCAAAATCTATAGCACTCCCTCAAAAGGGCCAGGGGAGCGTTATAATGCTCCCTGACAGTGTAAGGGGGAGCACCGACACTCCGAGATAGTGTAAGGGGGAGCTCTCCTCTCCAAAAACTCAGTTTTTGAGGTGCTTTCAGATGACAAAAGGTTTGCAAGCCTGCTGACTCATTTCTCCTCTTCCAAATCAAATGTTTGAGGTGTTTCAAGTGTCCTTCTCATGTCGTTATAGGCATGACATCAGAGCATAATTTTTTTCTATAAATCAAATGTTTGAGGTGTTTCAAGTGTCCTTCTCTTGTGTTTCAAGGATGGTTGCAAGTCTGCAACAATCAACAAACAACCAAGTGGGTTGTGGGAGAATATGGAGTTGATCTCAGTTGCAGAGTGAAATTTTTTTTTTCCAGGAGGACAGGTAGAAGGTGAAAAAGGCTATTGAAGGCCATGGATGTGGTCAGAGAGAAGGCCTCCAGTAGAAAGGCAAGACATATATGGATTTGGATCTCATTGAGAAAAGAGAAAGAATGGAACAACTAACATTGAAGGTGTAGTAGGAGGAAAGGTACACTGGAGGTATGAATGGACTTTGAAGAGGAAAGTGAAATGGCATGTTCAGAAGTTGTTGGATAGAAAGAAGCAACAAGTAGTAAGAAGGTGGTTGAGGCATGCTAAAAACCTCAATGACTTAGAACAAGGGATTGTTTACAACTGTGAACCAGAAGTTGGGAGAACCCTCAGTGATGAGGAAGGGAGATCAAGTGAGGATCTCATAGAGTGCCAGGAGGGAAGTGATGGAAATTTAAATTGTCAGGTGGGAAATGATATGAGATTAGTTGATCTCATAGACTACCAGGAGGGAAGAAGAGAAAGCCCATATTGCCAGGCGGGCAAGGGAGAAAAAAGGATACTATCTAAAAGTCTCATGAACTCAATTGAGAGTTCATATTAGCAAGGACATCTGATGGAGGAGGATCATAAATTCATTCTGACCATTGGGGGAATTGTTATAACCCTAATTTTCTCCACATACGCATACCTAGAATTTGTCCCTCTTACCTACAAAGTTTACCAAGCCATCACTGAGTTTCTCTTCTTAAAAACCAATTTTTTGAAGATGTATGCACCCTGCTCCACTATAGCCTGTGTACATACTCAAGATTCTCCAATACAACCTATGTACTTACTCAGGATTCTCCACTACATCCCACATACATACCCAGTATGCTCCACTACAACCTGCACATATCTCCAAAAATTTGTAAATATTAAAAAGTTGCAAGGATTTCATTGAGATTACAGGATATTGGGTAGTTTCCCAAGTAATCCACCGGCTATAGCCTGTCACCCAACTAAATAATCATCCTTTTCCTATATAAAAGGATGTGTTGGGGTCTCATTCCACATCTAATCATAAGAACATTGAAACTCTGCCCATTTCATATCCCCTCCTTGCCCCAAGCATTTGCAGCCTTGTTGTGAGAATTACCTCAGCTTTCCTCATTTTTCCCTTTTTCCTCCATAAGAACCCATTCCATTTCCCAAGAATAAGTGTGAGAGAAGAAATATATGTGGATGTGCACTTGGAGCTTGGTAAATAGGATCCCAAACCATGTTCATGGAGTAGTAGCAAGAAGTGGTTGTAAGTAATAATTGTTTTATCAATAAAAGAAGTACTTTTATTGTCCCAATAACATGATGTGTTGAATGTTTACATTTTTTCTATGTTTTTATTCTAACATCTAACCCATATTTATGTATGAAATGTGTGCTTGTATTTCCCTATTTATCTATCTTTGAATGCAGGATGGCCTTGGGAGGAGGTTTACGGTCAGTAGAGTTATCAAGCGCAAGAGGTTCTACATTGGATGTGGAGTAAAGGTACAGTTATCGAATACCTCTTAATTTACTTTTCTTGTGTAAGTATGTGGTATGATTGGGGTATTTATAAAAGTAGGAGACTTTTAAATGGTTATTGATATACCTACATTATAAACCCTGATGTATCCATAGGGAGGTTTTCCTACTAGTAGATATGGCGACCATACTAGGGAGGCCTTTAGGGTCTTAGGGGGTTTTTGGTTGTTTGATTGGTTTTATTACCTTTTGAGTTTCTTGTTGAGTTTGTTGAGTCTTTAAGGGATTCTGGTGACCTGTTGGTGCCATACCAGTTCTCCCTACCCTTTCAGTCTACCTGTTTTTTCTTTTTTTGCAAGAATTACAAAGGTGTACGCGGCCTACTGTGAATCAGCACGCGTACATATGCACCCTTCTTTATAGACAACCTGCGTACATACACAAGCTTCTTAAGAATCAATAGAGTATCTGCATCAAGAAACTATTTTTAAGAAGAGGCAGTCAACCTCTTCCCTGATTGAGGTCTTAATTCTCAGGGTTTCTTGATCAAGTTCAATGTCTTTGGTTTTTTTTATAGTCAAAGCCTAGGTTAGATGTCAGTTTGCTTGTCTTTTTAAATATTTCTTGTGTTTTCTTCAAAAGGGTTTTTAGGCGAGTCTTTGAGTTGTTGATCAACCTGTTTGGTGTATTTAGTGACTCTCTATGATCCACAGTGGGAGAGAGGTCATTTTTAGTCTTGTCTAGTGTTTCTTTTAATCCCTTTCATTTTCTTTAAAGAAAAGAAAAAAATATTTATTTCAAGTTTTTCTTGTTTGAAGAATTTACAAAAAAAAAGAAATATAATCCTTCTTTTCCATTGTTCTTTTAAGTTTAATTTTTTGTAAGAGTCTTAACAACATCAATTGCACTACCATATCCTGTCATTTAAAACAAGCCAATTAAAATGAACACTAATTAAAATTAATTATAATTTTATGTTTGTAGGGTCAATCAGCTAGTTTAGGCTAGAGCCTTGAATTAGGTTGGAGAAGAAACTCTTCAAGGCTTATAAAAAAACATTGGAGTCAGAGCTAGGGAGTGTAAAATTCTAGTAAATATGAAATTTATACAAGACCCCCCTCTAACACAGGGGATAAACATGAGGTCGCGTGAGGAAAGGAAACAGAGATAACCCCTCGAAAGCTAGACTAAATGTAGTGGAGAACGCATATTGAGGATCGATTGTGGATATTGTTTATTGTATTTTCCTATGGAGCTTCGTGGACCTTGAATATGTTTTATATCGTCAGTTTTTATTTTGGACCACTTTCTTTCGATACCCTCACTATGTTTCAGACTTGTTATTCTACTCATTATGGTCCACCCGTGATGTAGGAGTATCGCCAACTCATCAAGCGAGCCAACACATCAAGCGGAGATCAGCTGGATAAACAAACCCAAATTTTTGAAATGCTTTGGGATTGTAGCACAAGTATTTAATGGAACCATTTATGAAGGCGCATTTTCATATTGTATTGGACCTTGAGCCTTTAAGCTCTCGTCCTTTGGTAGATAGGAGGCATTTAATCTAGTTAATGCTGGTAGATAGGATTTTAAGGCTAGATTTGATAGTTTAGAGTTCGAGAGGGAAAAAGGATATAGACACCCTCATTGTGCATTGTATTATTATCAACCAAAGAGAATTAAAGAGCAAGAAGAGAATATTGTATGAAGAACACCCATGTACAGGCATTTGAATTAATAGAAGGAATCTTTGATTCAAGTTCATGGTTTGTGTTGTTTTCTCTGTGTATTGAGGTTATGCTCATGAATGTTTGCTTTCTTGTTATGCATTTTCTTTGTATATGTTGTGAATGTGATTTCATGTTTCAAAATGAAGTCTGAAAGGGAGAGAGAGTGAGGTTCAATTGTTTCTCTATCTGAGCCAGGAGATTCCTGCAAGGTGTGCAGTTGAATTCATCCGCAAGGAGTGCGTTGATGAAGGATCAGTAGTCTAAATCTTGTTCTCATTCACCCAGAAGTGGAAGTGGGTTGTTGAAGCCATGCAAGGAGTGCACAGGCTAAAGAAGAAGTCTCAGTTATGAATCTAAGCAAAGGGAATCAAAGACTGCTGCTGCAGGAGTTGCGCAGAGTCGAAGGGATTTCAACACTTGAGAGTTGTTGAATGATTGCCGCGAGGAGAGCGTGAAAGTCCCTCTGGAAGAGTCAGAGTGGGAAAGCTCAGGAGGTATAGAACCTTTGTGATATCATTGAAGAAGAGCATCGGGAGTTTGCGCCGTGAAAGGTTTCAGGCCAAAGTTGCCAGTGCGTGCACAGAGATCTCTTTTTCCTAAGAGACTGTTGAAGTTGTGGAAAATATCAAGGGGAATAGACCTTTGAACTCACTGAAGGCTAAGTGCAGGGAATCTACCATTGGAAGTCGAAGGAAAGCATTGCAGGTTGGTGAGAAAGCAACGAGTCTCGTGGAGAGACACTGCTTTATTTTGCAGAATCCTCAAGGGGAGAACGGACGGACGAAATCTTTGGAAGAGATTTCACGAAGTTCCAAGAGCCATTGGATCTCCCAGAGGTGCAAGGTAGTTACAGTGCAGGTGTGGAGAGGATTCAAAGCTTAGGAGGGGCAGCACCATTGATCCAAGTCGGTCAGGGCCATTGGATTGTTCACGAGATCGCCTATCGAGACCTCGTAAGGAAAATGTCCTAAGTTTGGTAAGGAGAGATGTGAGATTGTGAGAAGCGAGATCTCAACTACTCCGAGGATAGTGTGGGTCCACAGTGGTTGGCCAGTGGATAGGTGGCATCTCGCATCTCGGGAGCTCATAAGTGGAAGGGTTGAGAAATTTGTGTTAAAGGTCACGAGGTGTGAAGGCATGAAGTGGTGAGAGGCTAAGAGCCGTCCATATGGGAAGGATAGGTGGTGGAGATCTAAGGATCTCGCGAACTCGGGAGCTCACAGGGTCAGAGCCCAAGTATTGGGTATTCAAATTCATAAGGATGCGAGGTGCAAGAAAGAGGATAGTCATTGGATCCGGATCGTGGGAGGACCGTTGGATCTGCACATGGGCTCGTGCATCGAAACATCATGAGAAAAGGCTCGAGGACTTGGCCACGGAAATCGTGAGTCGCGAGGGAACGAGGTCGCGATTCTCGGCACCTCGGACATTGGGAGTCGACGGGGAATTTATTCAACCTTGTGAGTAGCGAAGTTGCGAGGGAGCGAGGTCGCGATAGCACGGGAGTCCCAAGAGAAGTAATGGGTGTAGACGGGTCAAGTCACACGTGCGCATTGGGGTTTCGGTGCCTCGGATATCGGAGGTTGGAGAATCAAAAGTTTGGTATCATGAGTAGTGAGGGCGTGAGTAGCGAAATCCCTCCGGAAAAATTTAGCGAGTTGACTGACCATCGGGTCTCGGGGATCCAAGGGTGTAGCACTCGACTGTTGGACTCGCGAAGTTGCGAGTTCCGATACTCCGAGAAGTCAAGGAAGGGGATCATGCGACAAAGAGAATCTGTGGGTAGGAAGATTCCCGATAGAGAATTAGGAGAACCTTTGAGTTCTTCAGGCCGAGGAGAGAAGAAGGTCCTGTGGGAGAAGACGTGGTCCGTGAGGGTGCGCATTTGTGTCAAGAGTGGTATCAGAGTGGATTTCTTGTCTGTATATTTCAGGCAAGAGGAGCGATGAAGGAAAGAAGCACTCTGATACACGAAGAGTGGTATCAGAGCAAGAAAATTTCTCTGTTTTCTATAGCAGAGAAGAAAAGAAAATTTCACCATGCCTCCGAGGAGAGAAATACAATCACCCGATCCAGAGGATAGGGGAAACCAGAGAGGAAGAGGGAGACAAGCACAGAATCCAAAATGGAAAGGCAGATACGTGATCTCTGAGCGACATTAGAAGATATGGAAGCAGCGCAGAGATGCACAGCCAGTGCTGGAGATCTAAGTGACTCCGAAGGTGAAGTTGAAGTTGAACTAGAAGGAGAAGTTGCAGTCGAAGATGCAGCCAATGAGCGATTAATTAAAGCTATCGCCCAGATGATCTCAAAAACAAAGATGGATATTCCAACTTATGAAGGAAGTCTGGATGCAGAAGAGCTTCTAGATTGGATTAGAACTCTTGATACCTACTTCGATTATGAATACATCGAAGAGGATAAGAATGTTAGACATGTTGTCACATGATTGAAGGGACACACATCATTATGGTGGGATGAGCTTCAAGTAGATAGACGTTCCAAAGGTAAACAAAAGATCAAAAGCTGGGATCAAATGATTGCGAAGATGAAGGAAAAGTTCATCCCAAGGGATTATCAAATCACACTATCCAGGAGAATGCAGAACTTGAGACATAATTTGATGACAATGAAGGAGTATATTGAGGAATTCTACAAGCTCAATATCATAGCAGGTCATCGGGAGAGCGATGATGAAAAATTTTCCAGGTATATGAATGGCTTGAGATACGATATCCAGGATGAGATGAGTATGAAAACCATTAGAACGGTAGAGGATGCATATCAGATGGCATTGAAAGATGAGGAAAAGCTAAGTCGTAAGCCAGGACAGCGAGGTCGAGGTAGGAGCTAGCCAAAAGGTAAGTTAGTTGCTCAAGATAGGTTCCAGAAATCTAAGGACGACTGGAAAAATCCATAGACGAAAATAGAAAGGGGTGGAAGTTCACAGCGAAGCCAGCACGCTGAGTAGTGAAGGCAGTAGATAGAGCAGAGGGGAGGATACGCTGATAATAACACATTTCCTCGTACTAGAGGTAGAGGAAGAGGCAGAGGTGGAGTCATCACATGCTACACATGTGGGAAGAATGGACACAAGGCAGTTGACTGTCTAGATAGGAAGAAGGATGGAGGAGAAGCTCACATCGCTGAGGCACAGAGGTGAAATGTTGAAGCAAAAGATGCAGAATACGGAAGGTCATTGATGATGCGTAAGGTTCTCTTAACACCCGAGAACGAGGTGGAGGACACATCTCAAAGAAACAGACTTTTCAGAACCACATGCAAGACCAAATATAGGAAGTGAAAGGTTATCGTGGATAGCAGAAGCATAGATAATCTCGTTTCAACCGAGATGGTAGAAAAGCTAGAGTTGGAGACAACTGATCACCCGAGTCCATACAAAGTCTCATGGCTACAGAAGGGGCATCAGGTAAATGTCACCAAACAATGCTTAGTTGACATCAAGATAGGAGGATATAATGATAAAATACTCTGTGATGTTATTCCTATGGATGTATGTCACTTATTGCTAGGCAGACCATGGAAATATGACAGGAACATAGTTCATGATGGAAAGATGAATACGTATACTTTGGAGAAGAATGGAAGAACACATATGCTGCTTCCAATTAAAGAAAAAGAAGTAAAACCAGAACTGAGGAATATTGTACTTCTCATGAGTGGGAAGGAACTTCTGGTGGAAGTAAAGAAGAAGGAAGATCCACAATTCTTTGTGGTCAGGAAACCTAGAGTTGTTTTGACCAGCACAAGAGTGGATGATTTGCTGGAAGAAATTCAAGAACTGCTAGAAGAGTTCACTGACATTGTGGTAGATGAATTACCTCATTCGTTGCCACCGATGAGGAGTGTGAGTCATCATATAGACCTCATACCAGGAGCCAATTTTCCAAACAAAGCTATGTACAGGTTGATGCTGCAGGAGAACGAAGAAGTTAAAAGGCAGGTACAGGAACTGTTGGATAAAGGACTAATCAGGGAAAGTTTAAGTCCATGTGTCGTTCCAACGGTACTGAGTCCAAAGAAAGATGGAGGATGGAGAATGTGCACTGATTCCAGAGCCATTAACATGATAGCCATCAGGTACAGGTTTCCATTGCCATGGATGGATGACTTGATGGACTATTTAAGTGGAGCAATTTTTTTTTCAAAGGTTGATTTGAAAAGCGGATACCATCAGATTCGCATGAGGGAAGGCGATGAGTGGAAGACAACCTTCAAAACCAACTAAGGGTTGTATGAATGGCTAGTCATGTTGTTTGTCTTGACGAATGCACTGAGTACCTTCATGAGGTTAATGAATGAAGTGTTGAAGGAATTCATTGGTAAGTTTGTCATTGTTTATCTGGATGACATATTGATTTTCAGCAAAACAAAAGAAGAACATCTGAAGCATTTAGCTGCAGTAATGAAGAAGTTACAACAGGAGAAGTTGTTGATCAACATGAGGAAATATTCATTTATGAAGAAATAACTCATTTACTTGGGATTTGTCATATCAGCAAATGAATTGAAAATGGATCCAAGTAAAGTGGAGGTAATTAAAAATTGGCCACCACCGAGGAATATTTTCAAGGTGAGAAGTTTTCATGGACTGGCTAGTTTCTACCAAAAATTCATCAAGAATTTTAGTGGGATTAGCGCAACAATGATGGACACTGTCAAGAAAAGACATAAATATTTTCATTGGACTGAAGAGGCAGAGAAGAGCTTCAATTTGTTGAAGCGGAAGATCACAGAACAACCGATTTTGGTGTTGCCGGATTTCCAAAAGGTGTTCCAAGTGAAATGTGATGCAAGTGGCTTTTCCATAGGAGCGGTCTTGAGCCAGGAGGACAGACCAATTGCATATTTCAGAGAGAATATGGATGAGGAAAAAGTGAAATACTCCACATATGACAAAGAATTTTATGCTATCATACATGCGTTGAAGAAATGGAGGCATTACTTGATCCCAAAAGAATTTGTTTTGTATAGTGATAATCATGCATTACAGTTTGTGACTCAAGAGGAGAAGTTGAATCAGAAACATGCTAAATGGGTAGAGTATATGAAGAATTTTACATTTGTAATTAAACACATTTAAGGTACTGCTAACAAAGTGGCTGATGCTTTGAGTAGGAAGTGTTTGTTGTTGCAGGAGTTCCGAGTCAAAACATTGGGTTTTGAAAATCTTAAGGAAATGTATGCAGGTGATGCAGATTTTGCAGAGGCATATGAAGAAACTGAGAATACAGTTCTCAGAGAAAGAAGCCCATGGATAGATTATATGATCCAGGAAGGATTGTTGTTCAGAGGCAATCGACTGTGTATTCCAAATTGCTCCATGAGGGAGAATCTGCTAAAAGAGAAACACAGTGGAGGCTTGGCAGGGCATTTTGGCCACGACAAGACATTTGCAACGCTGAGCGAAGCATACTTTTGGCTAGGAATGCGGTCGGAAGTCAAGAAGTTTGTTGATAGGTGCATAATTTGCCAGCATTCAAAGGGAAGGAAGCAGAATGCGGGATTCTATCAACCATTTCCCATACCAGAAGGGCCCTGGGAGGCCATAAGCATGGATTTTGTATTGGGATTGCCTAGGATGCAAAGAGGACATGATTCGATCTTTGTGGTGGTTGACAGGTTTTCCAAAATGGCACATTTTATCCCATGCCAGAAGACCAGCGATGCGACTCATATCGCAAATTTGTTCTTCAAGGAGGTCGTTAGACTTCACAGTTTACCCAGAAGCATAGTATCAGACAGGGATACAAAATTCATTAGACATTTCTGGAGGACACTCTGGAAGAGGATGGGAACTAATTTGATGTTTAGTTCTGCCTATCATCCTCAGAAGGATGGGAAAACAGAGGTGGTAAATAGGAGTCTGGGAGATTTATTAAGAAGCTTGGTGATAGAGCACCACAGTAGTTGGGACAATGTGTTGCCACAGGCAGAGTTCGCATACAATGACTCAGTGAACAGGAGCATAGGGAAAAGTCCATTTGAGATTGTATATGGTAGGTAGCCAAGAGGAGTATCTGAACTGAGGGATTCAAAGCAGATAATGACTAAGAGCGCAAGCGCTGAAGAATTCACAGAGGCGATGGAAGAACTTTACAGCAGGGTGAAGGAGCAATTGCTGGAATCAAACCAGGAATACAAGCGCAGAGCGGATCAGCATCGGAGACAACTTCAGTTTGAAGTTGGTGATCTAGTTTTGGAACATCTGAGGAAGGAAAGGTTCCCAGGGGGAACATACAACAAGTTAAAGATGAAGAAAATTGGGCCATGCAGAGTCCTAAAGAAACTGGGAGAAAATGATTATGAAATTGAGTTGTCGTATGGCATCGGAATATCTCCCACATTTAATGTCTCATAATTATATCCCTATAAGGCTTAAGAAGAAAGAGATGGAAGTGATGAAAAGCCAAAGATCCAGTGGCAGAAGCAGATGCCGATTGCAGAGAAGCCACAGATGGAGTGTATACTTGACAAGAGAGTGAGTAAAAAGACCAGGCGGAAGCAATACTTCGAGTATCTGGTCAAATGGAAGAACCACCCAGTGGAAGATGACAGCTGGGAAAGTGAAGTAGAGATTCAAAAGCATGGACATACCATACAGGAGCTCATGGACAGGAGCCCATGAAAGTTTTCAAGCCGAGGAGTATAATGCAGGAGCATCACCAACTCATCAAGCGAGCCAGCACATCAAGCGGAGATCAGTTGGATAAACAAACCCAAATTTTTGAAATGCTTTGGGATTGTAGCGCAAGTCTTTAATGGAACCATTTATGAAGGCGCATTTGTATATTGTATTGGACCTTGAGCCTTTAATCTCTCGTCCTTTGGTAGATAGGAGGCATTTAATCTAGTTAATGCTGGTAGATAGGATTTTAAGGCTAGATTTGATAGTTTAGAGTTCAAGAGGGAAAATAGATATAGACACCCTCATTGTGCATTATATTATTATCAGCCCAGGAGAATTAAATAGAAAGAAGAGAATATTGTATGAAGAACACCCATGTACAGGCATTTGAATTAATAGAAGGAAGTTTTGATTCAAGTTCATGGTTTGTGTTGTTTTCTCTGTGTATTGAGGTTATGCTCATGAATGCTTGCTTTCTTGTTATGCATTTGATTTGTATATGCTGTGAATGTGATTTCATGTTTCAAACTGAAGTCTGAAAGGGAGAGAGAGTGAGGTTCAATTGTTTCTCTATCTGATCCAGGAGATTCCTGCAAGGTGTGCAATTGAATTCATCCGCAAGGAGTGCGTTGATGAAGGCTCAGTAGTCTAAATCTTG
This sequence comes from Picea engelmannii, assembly GCA_009831015.1. Classification (NCBI taxonomy): domain Eukaryota; kingdom Viridiplantae; phylum Streptophyta; class Pinopsida; order Pinales; family Pinaceae; genus Picea; species Picea engelmannii. The sequence goes on from ML777666.1 coordinate 539,970, forward strand.
TTCTCATTCACCCAGAAGTGGAAGTGGGTTGTTGAATCCATGCAAGGAGTGCATAGGCTGAAGAAGAAGTCTCAGTTGTGAATCTGGGCAAAGGGAATCAAAGACTGCTACTGCAGGAGTTGCGCAGAGTCGAAGGGATTTCAACACTTGAGAGTTGTTGAATGATTGCCGCGAGGAGCGCGTGCAATTCCCTTTGGAAGAGTCAGAGTGGGAAATCTCAGGAGGTATATATCCTTCATGATATCATTGAAGAAGAGCACCGGGATTTTGCACCGTGAAAGGTTTCAGGCTAGAGTTTCCAGTGCGTGCACAAAGATCTCTTTTTCCTAAGAGACTATTGAAGTTGTGGAAAAGCTCAGGAGGAATAGACCTTTGAACTCAATGAAGGCTAAGTGCAGGGAAGCTGCCGTTGGAAGTTGGAGGAAAGTGTCACAGGTTGGTGAGCGAGCAATGAGTCTCGTGGAGAGACACTACTCTATTTCGCAGAATCCTCAAGGGGAGAACGAACAGACGAAATCTTTGGAAGAGATTTCACAAAGTTTCGAGAGCCGTTGGATCTCCTAGAAGTGAAAGGTAGTTACAGCGCAGGCGTGGAGAGGATTCAAAGCTCAGGAAAGGCAACACCATTGATCCAAGTTGGTTAGGGCCATTGGATTGTTCATGAGATCGCCTATCGGGACCTCGTGAGGAAAATGTCCTAAGTTTGGTAAGGAGAGACGCGATATTGCGAGAAGCAAGATCTCGACTACTCCGAGGATAGTGTGGGTTCATAGTGGTTGGCCAGTGGATAGGTGGCATCTCGCATCTCGGGAGCTCGTAAGTGGAAGGGATGAGAAATTGGTGTTAAAGGTCGCGAGGCGCGAAGGCACGAAATGGTGAGAGGCTAAGAGCTGTCCATTTGGGAAGGACAGGTGGTGGAGATATAAGGATCTCGTGAACTCGGGAGCTCACAGGGTGAGAGCCCAAGTATTGGGTATTCAAAGTCACGAGGACGCGAGGCGCGAGAAAGAGGATAGTCGTTGGATTCAGATCATGGGAGGACCATTGGATCCGCACATGGGCTTGTGCATCGGAACCTCGTGAGAAAAGGCTTGAGGACTTGGCCACGGAAATCATGAGTCGCGAGGGAACGAGGTCGCGAGTCTCCGCACCTCGGACATCGGGAGTCGACGGGGAAGTTATTCAACCTCGTGAGTAGCGAAGTCGCGAGGGAGCAAGGTCGCGATAGCGCGGAAGTCCCGAGAGAAGTAACGGGTGTGGATGGGTCAAGTCACATGTGTGCATCAGGGTTTCGGTGCCTCAGATATCAGAGGTTGGAGAATCAAAAGTTCTGTATCATGAGTAGTGAGGGTACGAGTAGTGAAATCCCTCCGGGAAAAGTCAGCGAGTTGACTGACCATCGGGTCTCGGGGATCCGAGGGTGTAGTGCTCGACTGTTGGACTCGTGAAGTTGCGAGTTTTGATCCTTTGAGAAGTCAAGGAAGGGGATCGCATGACGAAGAGAATCTGTGGGTAGGAAGATTCCTTATAGGGAATTAGGAGAACCTTTGAGTTCTTCAGGTTGAGGAGAGAAGAAGGTCCTATGGGAGAAGACATGGCCTGTGAGGGTGCACGTTTGCGTCAACCCGACTGTCAACTGTACCCGTCTAGTGACTGTTTACGAACTGGAAAATTAGTTACCTTTATTTTTGGGACTTACATAGGTGACTGCGGGGGTATACAATGGTACCTAGGGAATACGTCGGGTCACACTTTGTAGAGTATTCCCAGAGGGTGATTCTGTGTTCGAGTTTCACTTGCACTGGTAAGTTTCTCTAGTGTTGGTTAATGTAATTGTTATTTCTACTAAATAGTGGTATGCTTGATTTACCTTTAGGAACTTTTAGTGTGTGCTCTGTGCTCCCTATTTTTCCATAGTGAGTTAGTCAGTCATTTCTTTGGGTCTCTAACCTAAGGTGGTAGACCACCCACTCTGTCATTCATGAGGACTTTTCAATATTCTGCTTAGAAACATGGATCTCCCTCTTTATAAGCATTTTTTTAATAACATTGGTTCACTAGAGTTAATGTGTGAGAATTTTAGGGACTTGAATGATCATGCAAGGGGAGAAATTTTGCATAATATATTCATGGATAAATTTCTTGACGATACCAACCAAGGTATACCTTCACAAGGGGATTTTTGTGACTTTCCTTTCTTAGGAAACGTTGGTGTCCCTTTGATGGCCACTTCGTACATTGTTGTGTTGAATGTGGGACTACCAGTTTGGTTGGGTACCATTCCAAATGTCCCGAATTCTCTTGACACTTCTTATTTAATCACTTTATTTCATGGGAACCATGTTGATGTTCCTTCATCAACAAAGTCTTCTCCTCCTCCTTCTCCTGCCTCTCGTGAAAGTACAGTTACTAGTAACTGGAATTCTAAATGAAATAGAAAGAGGAAGAATAGGAAGAAGAAATCACCAACCTCTGCAAGTCATGTTGGACATAGGTCATCAACCTCTACAATTCATGTTGAAGACCAACACCCAACCTCTGCAAGTCATGTTGGGGTAAAGAAACCAACCTCTGCAAGTCATGTTGGGGTAAAAATTCCATTCCCTTCTAGTCATACTGGAAATAGGTTTGTATCCTATGCGAGTCATGTTAATGACCCATCATCAACTTTTGTAAGTCATGTTGGAGATGTGCAACCAACCACTGCCAGTCATGCTTTGGGAATTTACTCTATTGAGAAATCTACATAGATAGGACGTAAGCCTAATTTACCTTGTAATATTTGCAAGGGAGATCACCTTACTCATATGTTCCCTGGCAATCCATAGGTATAAATATTGCGGTCCCTGTCTACAAGCTCTTCTGATTTTGAGTCTTCTAAGGTTTCCTCATAGTCACTATCATATTTGGCCCATTTTGCGATGGTTGTTTCAACGCTTATGCGAAGTTATGTCATTGGTATGGCAACAAATTTGGAGTCACTGAAAAATCGATTTAGGTGACGTGGCATTTGTGAGGAACTTGATCAAACATCACATAAGCGACGATATAGGAAAATAGTATTAAACCAACTTTTCATCTAAATTGCGACAACAACTTTTATAGTTAAACCGATGCATCATTAGAAGTTGTCGTCGAATATTCGATGACAACTTTTTGTTGTTTATGTAGCTAAACCAACGCATCAATAGAAGTTTTCGTCGCCTATTCGACGACAACTTTTTGGTGTTTATGTAGTTAAACCGACGCATCAAAAGAAGTTGTCGTCACCTATTCGACAACAATTATTTGATGTTTATATAGAAAAATCGTCGCATCAAAATAAGTTTCCATCGCCTATTCAACAACAACTTTTTGATGTTTATATAGAAAAACCATTGCATCGATAAAAAATTTCATCACCTATTCAACGACAACTTTTCGATGTTTATATAGCAAAACTGTCGCATTGATAAAAGTTGTTGTCGCCTATTCGACGACTAAAATTTATTTAGAAAAAAAATAAAAAATTATTTTGGGCATCAATTTTGATATTAATATTAATATTGATATTAAATCCCAAAGGGTATTTCATGATCCCCATATTGGTTTCACAAAACCTTGGGACTTCCTTGATGGAGCTTATCAAGGCTCTCCAAAAATTTGTGGGGATGGAGTCATACACTTTTTAGATCATTACCACTTCTTCTCCTTAAAATATGGAGTAGGACTGGGAGCAAATAACATGGTTGAATTCTACACCCTCTAGATGTTGATGAAAGTGGCACTTGAAAAAAATATTAGGTGTTTGCAAGTTCTTGGAGATTTTAAGTTGTTGATGGATTGGGATAATGGAAAATTTAATATTACATATTTGGTCTTGGAGCCAATCATGGCACTATGCTTGGAGAAAAATTCTATGTTTGAGGAGGCCTCATTTTTCCATATCTACATGGATTTTAATAAAAAATAGGATATGTTGTCAAAATAAGCCATCATGCTACAAGGCTCCTTGTGGGAATGTGAATACAAGGACAATGCTCTACTAGAAGCTACTCAATTTTCTATGTTTTGATGTTTGGTTGATAGGTCGGGGTAGATATAGAATTATGTTTTATTGGAGGTTAAAGACGATTCTAGTTATGTTGGGCTTTGTCTAGATTGATTTTGTATGGCTATGTACGAATCATATATGGATCTCTTTTGGAAGATGAAATGTATATGTCTAGGTTAGTATTAGGGAAGATGAATTAAGCCAAAATGATAGCTTATGTGTATTTTTATTTCTTACTGAGATATCAAATACAACGAGTTTTTCTTTG
>ML777666.1:550860-572000 GCA_009831015.1 Picea engelmannii
ATCTGAAAAATTTGTTAACAAAAATAGAACTAGATTGTCCAACCCATGTATATCACACTAAACTATCATATTTAACATACCCCTGTATATAACTAAACTAACATATTTAACATGAGGAGGGTTGGTTACATAATGCCAAGAATGTCAATGAATCCACAACCACACTTACAATGATTAGCAATGAGTAGTATAAGTTGAAATGACACTTAACTAGAAACACTCAACCATGAATATATGTTTGACCCTTTGTTTGGTAAATTTCAAATATAAAACTTATAGTCGAATAGGTTCACCATTCCCAAACTTATTGTCTGAGCATCACTGATAGAAAGGCCATCATTATCTTCTCAATGAAAGGAAGTGTAGAACTACTTTCATAAAACATAGGTGGCATAACAAACTAACAACATCTACTTGACAAGATAAATGAAATAATGCTAACAAGACAAAAAAAGTTAACATAATACACAAGGAACAAATGTAATGATGCTAGCTTAACATGATGAAATTCATAATGTCAACATGACATGAACATTGACAATATGAAATAGGGCTCCTAGAAATGCATACAAATAACACAAATCCATGAACATACAGGACGTAGAGAAAATAACACAATTCAAGGGAAAACTTACCACATCATTTTCTCTTCACTCAAGATCCTTTGTATTGGACATGTTACAGATTACTTCATTAGAATCATGCTCGGAATGAATAACACAAAATTTATAATAATTATAAGGAAAACAACAATTATAAGGAAAACACCAATTAGTGGATACACCTAAACTATTATGTTGCACTAGGTTTCTAGCAAAGGCATGCAACCAAATGTTTTGGCAGATTTTTTTTTTATTGATGCACCTAAATTATTATGTTTTACTGGTGCCCTTTAATATCTAAAGAATTGGTGATCCATGGCTACAAGTGCATTGGAGAAACAACATGTCAAAAATACATCAATTATAAACATTGGTCAAGACACATTGATGATCCACATTGGTCTAGGTGCACCGATGCTTCGATACCAATGTGCACCCAAGTGTAAAAAAACACAAAATATAGTAGTGATCAACTTTGGTTCCAAAACATTTTTGCTCCATGACCCATGTGCACTAGAGTGCTAATAGTCCAAAAAGACATCAGTGCTTCACTTCTGTATTGGTATATTGTTTCTCCTATCTGGTATGGGTGAACCAATGCTCCTATACGGTGTAGGTACATCGATGCTCTTCTTTAGGTATGGGTGCACTAGTGCTCCTAATACACCCAATCACTGAACAATAATGTCCCTAATTCTTGAGACTAAGAAATAAAGAAATTATATTGATTTCCACAATATACCAACAGCACCAAGAAAAGATACACAAAATTAAGTAAGAAATGCAGCTTATAGTTTCGTGTTTTTCATCGATTTGGTCACATGTAATTAAGCTTTCCCAAAATGCAACCCTGATTATTACTCGAATACTAGTTCTTTGCTAAATACAATTTCAATTCCCAATGATCATATTTCCACCTTCCCACCTATAAATAGGAATATAGAACACTGGAATTTCTATGGACCACTCCCCCTCCAAATTCTTCCTTACTACCATCTTAATATGTCAGTGCAATATTTTCCATGGAACAGACAGTGGGACATTCTTCTTCCTACACAAATCTAATAAGGTTATTACCCTCCTATGCAGAAATTCCTTCATATACCTCTTTGTTCCAGATTTCACATTGTAAAAAAGGGATGCATGCTTCATTACATAAAGTTTAAGAACTTTGTTATCAAAGGTTGACATATCCACAAACTATGCTAACCGGATGCATATAATGAAAACATCTTGTATGTTATTGCCACCTTCACCTCTAGATCAGAGATAGGTTCTAAAATTTATTTTGGGACTCTAAAGTGGAATGGAAGTCAGTAATATCTCTTCTTAAACATAAAACACCATGTCCATGACACAATGAAAATAATGGTAATTCTCTTTGTCATGTGAGACACAATGAAACATGTCACAATACTTTCAAAGTTGCATATATCATGTCACAAGATTTTGGAAGTTGCATCATTAAGAGAAGCTGAAATGATCATTAAGTGTATAACAAAATTACATTCACAGATATATACAAGCCATAAAAATAGCCTTGTGTATATTATCAGCTATATATTGTACATCTAACTGTCTTATAGAATTATTACATGACATCATGAATTTCTTTTATTCTTCTTTTTTTCTTTCCAGTGCTTGAGAAAATCATCAATGTCCATGTCTTCATTTACTGGGTGCTCTTCAACAGATGATGTTGTTTCATTCATTTCATGTCGAGTATGTCTGGTCTCGTACCCATGGTGTGGATGCTACTGTGAGGGGCCATCACCTAAAAAAATAAAAAATATTGAATTTATATGGCCAATTTTTAAATAGGGTTGAAGTAGTTCATTATTATTGAACAAAAACTCTGCAATGTAGTTATTTACCTGGTTCTCTAGTCGACACTATTGGAATGGTTGCTGGTCTGTTCACTTGATCTTCAGGTTGAGGATGATCATCTATGAAATTCTCTTTCATTGAAACGTAAAAAATTATAAGTACAAAATTTATAAGTACAAAATTATTAAGTATATGTTTAATATATAGACATTTTACCGTTGTGGGCCTCTACATTCACAGGAACACCTTGGGGTTGCACCTCACTAGGATGGGGCAGCTGGGGAGCACCATGATCTTCTGGTTGCATTTCACTATCAACACTCTGTTTTTTAGTACTAATGGTAGGGTTGATAGTGCTTCTCCCCTGATTAAAACAAAGTAAGACATTAAATTATGGATGATATCAAACATTTACGTATTTTATAAGTAACGAAAGGTTAAGGTGGACTGATTTTTATTTACCTTATCCAACAAATTGGATCTTGGGGTTTTCCCCATGCTTTTACTATGATCAACCATGGATTTATAACCATACTTGTAACCAAGTTGGAGGTCTTCCTCCGTGGTTCTAGCTCCAAAGTCGTCACCCTGCATTGCAAAAGGGTATGGTTTTTTAATGTTTTTGGCTACAATTACCTTAAAGTTGTAAGGTGATACAAATACTATTCTTAAGATGTTTGGGTACTTACGATTCATGATTGTAACCTCAAGTAGCCGCTCGGGCCTAGCTTGTGTTGGCCATGTTTGGAAATCCTTGATTTGGTTGCCTTCGAAGTATCAGGCAACCTATCATCAAAATTTTCAAGTATGTTATATACAACAACATTTTTATTTAGATCTAAAGAAAAACAAAGCTAGTATTGAATTCAAAAAATTGTAATTTACCTTGGTGTACCAGTTATTTGTTCTCCTGATTTTCTCAAAATCTTCTCTTTTGCATCATCAATGATTTCCTTCCACTCTCTCTCTGGAATTGAGGGAGGACGCTCATACCTAGGATTTTTTGCCAAGATTCATCTATAAACATCCCAGGTATATTTTAAATATTCACCCGCTACAAATGTGACCACTTTTTTATTGAATGTGTCTACACCAAAGAGGATTTCAAGATAATCCATAAGTTCCTTTTTGAGGTTGGAATTTTGGCAATTCCACCTCATGCATAAGGTTTCCCCAAAAATATACAAGGCCTTGCTCTCTACGTGCCTATAAAAAATGTCGTTTCCTACACACAAAAAGATATGATCATTAATTTAAAATTAATAATCTAGACGATTTTTGTATGAGCACAACATTAAACTATTAAAATATGATTTAAAACTACCTGGGAGTCTTGATTGTTTTAATGGAAGTCCATTATTGTCGACCAAAAATGTGCATGGAAGGGTCCCCGTTCTTGTCACATGTCTATCTCCAGGAAATGCATCCATCTCAACCACATCACTATGATCCTCATCTCTACCACCCTCTCTAGGCTCCGATCAAGGTGTGGATGCATGTTGGTGTGTGTCATGGCTCCTATTTGCATGAGGTGTGGAAGATGGAGAAGTAAATAGTGCTCTAGCAGTTGTATGACCGCCCGCATCAAGACTCTGTAGCATCTCTGTAGCGCCACTACTACCAACCTCGGGCTGAACAGGCTCCAAATATTCCTTTATAAAAAAGTTTTTTTTTTTGTGAGATAATGTAAAAGTTAAAGAACAAAGTATCATAATTGAACATATGAGTGCATTAAACAAAAAAAAAAAAATTATGGTTATTACCTTATATGTGTTAAGTTGTGACATAAGGACCTTGATCCTTTCTTTGATGTCAGGAGTTTGTTATGGACGATCTAACAAGATAAATAGTTCCTTGTTAGCTTTAATGATATTTTTTTTTAATGAGAGCATCGTGTCAACACAAGAATAAAATCCCTCCTCATCGACGGAATCATGATCCACATGGCCTACTAACTACATATAATTTCAGCAAAAACAATGTTATTTCAATAAAATTATGTAAGCAAATAATAAAAACAACGTAAAATGAAAGTGGAAATTGATAATCATTTACAATTTCTGCGGCTGGCCCTTTTCCACGATCATCCTGCCACATTATAATATAAATAAAACCCCCAAATATTTAAAAAATTGTTAATGATAACAAAAAAACAATGTTAACGATAATATTTACAACAATGTTAAAGATAATAAAAAAATATAATGCAATAAGTAGATGTTTCTTAAAGAGGTGTTGCATAAGAACCTACACACTTGCTAGAAGCATATTGCATCAGATTTTTTCCTGCATGAGGAATACAACCACATCCACTCTCATGTTTCTCCATGGTAAGATGCATCAAGTCCACAAAGGTATGAGTCTATGATAATTGGATATGATGTGGACTAATGATTAAATGTCTAACGAGATCTATCTCGAGAATCCTTAAACATGGTTGGCTTATTAAACACAAGGTCCAATTAAATTCCACCACATGGAAATGCAACATCAACATGAATGAACTTGGAAGGACTAGTGGATATGATGTAGACTGATGATTAAATGTCTAACGAGATCTATCTCAGGAATCCTTATAGGATCCATGTCTTGTGTTATAACACCTCCCATATAAGAAGAGCCATGTCTCTTTTTCTAACACCTCCCATATAAGAAGAGCTATGCATCTTTGATATGCATAGAGGAGAAAAGTATTGAGGGAGCGACCCAAGTCCAGTACTCTTGGTAGATCCAATGGAACCTCCCTCTAATATTATAATAAATGGGACATCTAAAGATGAGTTTCTCTTGCATCTGACTCAATATCTTGCAATTGACGCAATTGATAAATCCTCTCTAATGAGGAATGTGATGATTTACCCAATTGGGAGTTGGTGAGAGAAAACCCTAAACTTGCCAAGAGAAATCCTAAGGATATGCATCCAATGTCTTTGAGTAAGGCAAGTTTGACTATAAGTTCATCCTTCAGCTGTATGAAGTTCTTGAAGTAGAATGCCATCTTAGGGTCGAGTCCCTTAGGGGGTGTTCAATTGACCTAGATGTATTGTTTGTGGATATCCTCTCTAATCACCTTGTTCAAGGAGCTAGAATGTGACTGATGGGATCCAAGGAGTATATATAAGGGGGGAGACAATCAATAGGGATGCCAACAAACTGAAATAACAAAGAGACCTTAGAGGACCAAATTGCCTCATCCTAGAGGGGATTGTAGAGGCAATCTCTTTTGATGAATAAAGATCCAATAAGAGGTATCTCTCCTTCCATGTTGAGGAACCTGTTGATTCTTCAAAATTTTGTGTGGGAATACATATTCCCAAATGGCCATGGTGGAAGGATAGGAATCACTTTGGTATGTTCTAGAATGGGTGATAGAAAAATTTGAAATCAATTTTCCATTGGAAACAAGACTACTTACTTTTCTCTTCATGTTTTGACTTCTATCTTTCTTCAAAAACCAAACTTACAAAAACAACTAGAATGTGTTTTGAAGTTGGTTCATGGAGGCAACACTTCAAAAAAATTTGAGATTGAAGTTTACATGGATTTTTTTAATGATTTTTCATTGGATAAACATGCTAGAGTTGTAAAATCTCTAGATGTAAAACATAAAAAAAAACTATCTCCGTGAAAGCCTATCCTATAAGTTGACTTGGCATAAATAAATTTTCAAGATGTTCTTGGGAAACCTTAGAAGGGACCTAACTATAAGAGTAGTAAACATGAGTGGTGATAACAATTTGGTATAGATTTGGAACTTAGTTTCCAGTGACGAAGGTTTAGTGATTCACTTCTTGGGTTCGAACCCTGGTTCTAATAATTCACATTCTCCTAAAATAAGCTACTTTTTTGCACTTCCAACACTTAGTAATGATGATACAATTGCAATACATGTGGTGGTTGATGGGAGGTTACTTGGTTACTCTAATATAATGTTTTGATAGAAAATGCATCACAAAAGGATTTATGAGTATCTGACATTGTATATGCATGATTTAGTGATTTCAAGGGTACAATATTCCCAGATAGCATCCCAATCTCGAGTTGCATAAAATTGCATAAAGGGTACAATGTTGCATAAAGTTGCATAAGTTCCATAAAGTTGCATAAGTTGCATGTTGCATAGTTGCATATAGTTGCATAGTTGCATACAAAATTGTTGCAATATAGTTGCATATAGTTGCAATATACAAATGTGGATGATAGCTCAATTATGCCTTATATGCCATATTCTAACCCTCTTGTTCTAAATTTCCCTACCACTACATTTATCTTATTTAATAGACTATGGTGCTTGGGTGGGATATGGGTGTCATTCACAGTTTTTTCACACCATGTATGGAACTTAGGTCTTCTCCATGGTCAGGGAAAGAACATAAGGTTTTTAGGTCCTATTTGCATATAGTTGCATATAGGTTTTTAGGGAAAGAACATAAGGCATGTTGCATAGTTGCATATAGTTTCATAGTTGCAATATAGTTGCATATAGTTGCAATATAGTTGCATAAGTTGCATATAATTGCATAAGTTGCATATAGTTGCAATATAGTTTCATAAGTTGCAGTATAGTTGCATATAGGTGCATAAGATGCGATATAGGTGCATATAGTTGCATAAGATGCAATATAGTTGCATTTGACCACTCACAAATATTTGAGAATATAGTTGCAATATAGTTGCACTTGGAACCATTGGTATGTTTTCATAATAAGAATAGGTCTCAAGGTGTGTACCATGACTAGAGAGGTAAAAAAGGGCCTTAGTTCCTAAACATATTTTCTTTGGCTCATTGGCCATTACCAAGGCCTCCAACAACGACATCTATCCTATTTAATAGACTATGGTGCTTGGGTGGGATATGGATGTCATTCACAATTTTTTGCGTAGTTGCATGTTGCATAGTTGCATATAGTTGGATAGTTGCATAGTTGCATATAGTTGCATAGTTGTCATTCATAAGTTGCATGTTGAATAGTTGCATAGTTGTGTATAGTTGCAATATAGTTTCATAAGTTGCAATATAGTTGCATAAGTTGTATACAGTTGCATATAGTTTCATAAGTTGCAATATAGTTGCATAAGTTTCATAAGATACATTTTGGAACTTAGGTCTTTTCCATGGTCAGGGAAAGAACATAAGGTTTTTAGGTCTTATTTAAATCTTCTTAGGTGCATATAGTTTCATATAGTTGCATAAGTTGCAATATAGTTGCATAAGTTGCATAAGTTGCAATATAGTACCAACATAGTTGCATATAGTTGCATTTAGTTGCATAAAGTTGAAATTGCCACACCTATCCATCATATAGTTGCATATAGTTGCAAGGAAGCATAAGTTGCATATAGTTGCATATAGTTGCATAAGTTTCATATAGTTTCATAAGTTGCATTGTTGCATAAGTTGCGTAAAGTTGCATAAAGTTGCATAAAGTTGCATAAGTTCCATAAAGTTGTTGAAGTTGCATAAGTTGCATGTTGCATAGTTGCATAGTTGCATATAGTTGCATATGAAATTGTTGCAATATAGTTGCATAAGTTGCATAAGTTTCAATATAGTTACATAAGTTGCATATAGTTGCATAAGTTTCAATATAGTACCAACATAGTTGCATAAAGTTGAAATTTCCACACCTATCTGTTATATAGTTGCATATAGTTGCAAGGAAGCATAAGTTGCATATAGTTGCATTGTTTCATAAGTTGCGTAAAGTTGCATAAAGTTGCATAAAGTTGCATAAGTTCCATAAAGTTGTTGAAGTTGCATAAGTTGCATGTTGCATAGTTACATATAGTTAAATGTGCCCTTATAATATTTGGATGAGGCAACACATACCTTGAGTGAGATATGGATTACTATAAACCTTATAAGAGGGGATTTCAGAGAGTTTGCAGATGCATTAAATCAAGGAGAAACCAATAATTTGGATGTGCCCTTCAATGTTCAACTCATGCACTTGTTCTAGGACATTTGTAACAATGGAAGAATACAATGATAAGTTTCAAGTCTTGAAGTCAAAGTCAAAACTCTTAATAGATCTATTGCACAAGACCTATGTTTCAATTTGAGGTTAAAAATTTGGTTTAAGGGAAGAATGTTTGACCTTGAATATTTAGACAACCATTACTATAGCTAGAAGAGCAAGATACTTGGCTCTAGTAAAAGGTATTATGCATATGATAAGGAGGATAAGGAAGAGGGAAAGTGTGAAATGTCTAAACTCAAAAACCCTAGCCTCTAGCCTATCCAAAAACTTAATTTCTCAACCTCAAACCTTTGTCTAAATGTTATCAACCTTGGTTAATTGACATGTTTTCAACCTTAAATTTTTTCCATCACTAATATCTATGCCATTCATAGCTTGAATCTAACTTAGCTAAGGTAACTATCCTTGAACAACTAGACAATAAATTTGGGCCAATATCTAACTTATCTAAGGTAACTCTCCTTGAACAAATAGACAATAACTTTGGGCCAATGAACAATCTCCTCCACCATTAGAAATTGAGAAACCCTCAATGTCTCTTGTTCCAATGATTGGGCTGGGTAGTCCTCATACCTTCAAGTTTTATGCCCACACCAAAAAAAAGGCCCCTCGTTTGACTTGATCTTCACAATGCTATGAGAATTTTTTATAAGAAACATATTAGGCAACCAACTTTTCATTTTGATACATCTAAATGTTTCCCATCAACATCCTAGGCCATACACATTTAATATGAAGATTGAGCGCACAAGCCTATGCAACTTATAATGGAAGACAATACCCTAAATGATGACTTTAATGTCATACACATTGGAGTGGACGCTTCTTTTGGGTATTCAATGACTTTTTTTATTGGGGCCCTATCCAACTAACTATTGAGAGAGATTCCTCTCCTTTCACCATATTGGCCATGAATACACTATTAAGGCCTACCACCTAATCTATCCAAACTATTGACCCCAAACACATGGACAAACTTTTGAAGAAGAGTTGCTTTATCTTCATGGCTCACTTGTATTTTATGGAAGCAAAGCCTTCTAAAAAGATTCATGTTCTATGCCTCTCTACACTACCCCAAATATATAAGGTGATCTTCTAAGAGACACTTGTATAATCCCCCCTTCAAAGAGGTATGGTACATGCTATTGATCTTGACCCTACTAAAAACTCAATAATGGTATGTCCTTGGTGGTATTCTAAGAGATGCTCATAGAACTTTGCCTTGAAATGGGTATGGTACATGCTATTGAAACAAAACAAAAAGGCCCTACTATATGATGGATAGGACCTTCGCCCTGAAATTGGGTATGCAATGAAAAACGAAAATAAAACAAAACGAAAATTGTGACACTGCCTTTGGTTTATCGGAAAAATTCCATTGCTTACCTTCATTCTCTGCAAATTCGTTTGCCCTCCTCTGCAAATCCATCTGCCCTAGCCTCCTCCTATGTGCCCTCGACCTATGCGCCTCTCCCTCCTTCTTCCCCTTTCACTCTCTGTGCAAATGACCGTGCCCTAGCCTCCTCCCGGTGCTCCAAATCTGTGGGACTGTGGTTTCCAAATCCATGGGACTATGGTGATAAGGATAAAACTCCTCAAGAAATCCTTGCTTGTACAATCACAATATTCTTCACTATGTTTCATTACATTGCCTACACTTCTTTATATAGCTCTCTCTATCTCCTAGGAACCTTCTAGAGAGCCTTCTCACATTTATTACATCCAACTACCATAGTGGGCCTTTATTAATATAGTGGACCTAGTCCACCTTACATTGAATGACCACATTCCCATATATTAATTGACTTCCACTAATAACACATAACTACATTCCCATTGGGTACCTCCCTAGGTACCCCATATTACCTCCCTAGGTATACTACAAGCTCCAATATGACTGGAAGTGACTGGGCTAGCGGTGGGTTGTGGCGTTTGATACCAAGGTCCAGGGAAAGACTGGATTTGGAACATTGCAGGACAAGAAGGATCCTAGTTTATCCCCTATCCCTATCCAGAAAGGTAGTATCCTATGCCTAAATGATCCAAAGAGGTTTGTACAAGCATAATCACTAAAGTATGCGAAGAGACAGAAGTATGATAAGGACTATTCAAGTGAGTATATATGTTTCCCCCTTGTGAAGCGGTTTCGTAAAGAGGGTGTCCGAAACTGTGAAATTGATTCTCCTTGTATGAAATACCCAACAATATGTGTGGACCCGCCATGGGAAAAGTGTTCGAAGGAGCAGGCATGGAGGACGAAGGATACACAGATGGGGTGTAATAAGTATAATAAGCACCCATTTGAGTATTGTCTCTTGACAGAGCATATCTAGGAATGTATCCGTAAGAGGGGAGGTTCCAACATCCTACAGTGAGAGTTGGTTGAGGGACATGAATCATATCAAACAAAGATGTAGGCATTGGGGCCATGGTGCCCCCAGATCCAATGTTACGATTCATATAAGTGGACTAGGGAGAGGTTTGAAAAGGTGAAGGCATATCAACAGGAAAATGATTAGATACCTAAGGAGTGGATTGAGCATCATATTTCTGCATACCATTATGAAAAGTGGACGTATTTTCCCCCATAAAATGAGTGACCATTATGGGGGGGTATAAATAAATGAGGAATCCAAATGAACTCCACTATCTATGATAATGAAAACTCATTAAAAACTCTTGAGGCCAACTAGTAATCAAAGAGCACACCAAAAATAAAACAGACAAAATGCACACAAACGGGGTAAAGTGGTTGAAAGTGGCCTCCCTCCCTAAAGAAGGTATGTCTCACCCAAGAGGGTCCTGAGACTCCCTGATAAATATCGGAGGTAAAAAAATAATTTATAAGGGCTCTCATGGGATTAACAACCAGTCAGTCAGATCCCCCTGCAAAGGTAATCCTCCATAAAGGTTGTGTTTTCCTACCCTTATCTGAACCAGGGTACCTGCAGAATAACCCCTACAAGTAAACTATGTGGAACCTAAGTCAAGAAACTAAGAAACCAATGTATAACCGATGCACATGTGAACAGATGTAAGTCGGGTCCACCGTATGGGCAGGGTAGAAAAGACCAAAACCTTGAAAGTACCACCTCTCATGGAGGTAAAGGAACTAGCAAGATCCCCATATACGAATAGATCCCCATAAATATCTTTGACTCTAAGAAGGTATCATGGGGATATCCCTTCGACCAACCTCACATGAACTTGTATTAACTCTATTGTGAGTGGATCCTCCTTATATTACCAATTATACGATGGATTTCTCCAGTCCCTTTGTCAGACACATGTGTTTATTTAATTGCCTTGGATAAGTTTACTCACAAAATCATATTCCAAGGCACTAAATCCTAAGCTAGTTTGTGCACCATATAAAATAAAATCGTGACTAATCAATTTTAAATTACAACATTAATTTTAGTGGTCATGATTACTCAAAAAGGTATGGTAGTGAAACTCATGATGTTATGACTCAACAAGAAAAGTAAATATGAATATAATGCAAAGTCCTAATTTCAATTTTCAATGAATGATATGCTTCTAAAACAAAATGCAATTTTCAATTTCAACTCTGCAATTCTGAAGTAAAAATGCAATATTTCTTTACATGCACTAAGATAATGGAAAAAGACTCAAAAGATCAAAAAATTCCAAGCAATGCAAAATGCCTAATATTCTTTTATTTTCAATATAAAAGAAATGAAAATGCATGCACTGAACAACAACTTGATATTTAAAACTCTATTGTGTATAGAAAGAGATAACTCAAGTAGGATACTAAGGAGCGAAACACCTAGCCCAATGTACAAGGGAAATCAAAATGAAAAAGTGATGAGAAAGAATCCACCCAAAAATTAAACCCCATACAGGTTTCTTGTCATCCCAGAGGCACTTAACAATCACTACAGAGACCCAAGAAGGCTTAGGAAACATCAAATCCCACCCAAAAACCACCAAACCCAGCAAAAAATCAAAGGCTAATGTATGTGACTTTTTAGTAAAATAGAGTGTATGTATGTAGCTTGTAGAGGGACAACTTGCATATATACGCGATTGTCAAGCAAAAAATTGCATATATGTTTTAAAAACAAAGCTAGGAAAGGGAGAAGGATGGAAAAATCAGACCCAGAGTAAAAATAGGTTGTCAAGCAATGATACGACAAGAAACACAATAGAAACGAGAGAAATATAAGGAGAAAAGTACTCCAAACCCTGAGAAAGAAGATTCAATTAGCAGTATGGTCACCAATTCTATTACAAGGAAAATATATCTATGTCTAGAGTAAACCACAACAGATGGAAATGACTTCAAAAATCAATTGTCTTCTCAATTATGCTATGTAAACAAATATTCTAGCAAGACAAGATAAATGGCCTACCTCATCTAGACATTCGATGAAGTCCACCATTGAGAACTTGACCCAAAGAAATATACCTGCAACTAGTCCTCAAAAACCAAGCAAATAAACAATATGGTGATAATAAATTGTGTTAGCACATTCAATAGCATAATCCATTAATAAACATGACAAATACGCCCATGGAATAATAATTCAAATATTTTCAAGATATCAATTGGACGGGAAAAGAGTATTTGTATTAATATATGATCAACAAAAGTGAAAATGTTACAGACTTTTGTGTCAGCATGGTTCAGAACCGAGAAACTAAGTTCCTTCTAGCTAGGCCTCCACCACTTCAATCCTCCACCAAAGGAAATCTCATAAAAGAAAAACAATGAGGTTATCAATCAATAAGGGAAGATCTTGGGGGATGGACACTGTGTTCATAATTAAAGGACAAAGGGATGTAGACTCAATATGAAATAAATAATTTCTCCAAAGTAACTTTGCTCTCAAAGTTGAATTCTTTCTCCTCCTTTCCATAACTCGGAATTGGCCCATTCATAGCCTTCAAATGGAACTGAACGGCTGAGTCAGGACGTTTCCAGTATATGGAAGGCCAAGGATCATATATCTCATATCGTGACATGGAAACCCAACATTAATTTTCATTTTTGGGCACAAATCCCGATGTATGTGAGTTGCAGTTGTACAACTTGTGTATACGCATGTTGTATAGTAGGAAAGGTGCGTATATGTGGAAAAATATGTATTTTTAGCTATGGGATTTTACAAATAGGGATGATAAGTCTACTTAGGGAAATGGAAAAATGCCTTATGTGCAAGACTTCATAGGGCAAGGAAAATCTCGCTATAACGCTAAGAAAACATCATCAGAAGATCCAACTAATGGTACATCAGAGGAATATCAACCTAAGGCTTGGAATAGAAGGCGTTTTGTAGAGAAATGGGACATATTTACACATATGCATCGACAACACAATAAACCTGCTATTTAGAAAACAATACCTGAGAATATTTCTTAGTCTATTATTCTAGACATTAATACTCCTATAAATAATATGCATGTTCAAGGGAAGTCTCGTGATATTGGAAATCCTATCTTATAAATTACTCCTATAAATTGTATTCCCAGAGCACAAGGTTTTGAAGTATCTTATGTTGATGAATTAACTCCTATAGAACCATAGGAGATGCCTCCTACAGATATGTTCTTCAGCAAGAAAAGAAAAGCTATTTTTTAGGGAAAAAAATCATAAAAAAGTATGTTTCAATGGAAAAGAGGCAAAGGATCATATATGATGGAAAAGAGAAAAATAATCAAGAGTTTGAAAAGAATATGGATACATTAGGGGATTTTGTAGCAACAAATGAATGGTCAGTAAATATTCTGAATACAGATATTGATCAGAGGGATTATCAAATTAGTCAACTACAATAAATCCTAAATCAAAAGGATGGAGATATTGAAAATCAAGTTATTTCCAGGGTAACTCAAGTTTAACAACAATGTCATCAACAAATGAAATAATTGGAGGAAACTATGAAGAGAGAGAGTTATCAAATACAACAAATGTTGAAAAACACTCTTTCTCATAAATAAGAACTGATTACTCAATTGTAAACCCAGGTTAAAAATATTCTTATAGATGTTCCTTATTTCCATAAGAAGGCTTTGGAGATTAATAATGAATTGAAATTATCTCAAGAAAGCTTATGTAAAAACTTGAAAATCCTTTAGAAACAATATATTATAATCAATTATTAATTGAAAGTTATTTCTAATAGAGAAAAATAGTTAGTATTGGCTCAACACAATTTTCAAGAATTTTTTCTTGGAAGCATAATGTTACTGTATAGTACATTGTTCAATTCCCAAAATTAGAACAATTAAGAAGAGAAATGGCACTGAAAACATGGGAAGTCAATTTGGAGGAAAGAAAAATATTGGCTGGGGAGGTAAAAGTTGCATGCATAAATGCATTATTAGTAGTAGATGTTGAAATAGATGAAATTGACCTCGGGGATGCTCACTCTTTCATTGAAACAGTAAATGTACAGGAAAATATGAGTGATTTGGATAAGAACAGAGAAAAGAATAAAGAAAGTATCATGCAGGTGAATTAGATAAATTTGTAAGTTATAAATAATTTCTTGATGGAACAAAGTTTAAAATGTCAAAATACCAAGCAATTTGCACTCAGAATTCAATGAGATTTACCTTTGGTCCATAGAAAGTTTACAGCTTTGAATTTAATGCATGTTTGGAGATTCCTAAATTCAGAGTTGTATTATTACAAATACATTCTCAATGCAAGGATTGGCTAGAAACACAAGTTTCTATGAGCAAGAAGATGGGAGACAAGTCATGAAACAAACAACAAATAAATTTATAGAGATTGGGAAGATGTACACATGATATTGCTTTGTGATATTTTGTTTCCAGAATCCAGATAGAATTACCTGAAGTTCAAGAATTTTTTCCCATTTTGCTATAATTACTTTTACTTTAGTATTAATGAGTTGTATAGAGGATAAAAACTTGGGTTCTAACCAATTTTTGGTTATGGAAATAATTGTATAAATATATACCTGTGGTAAATGAAAGGGACTTTTTGGCCTAAGACATAAGTGGAGACTTTTACAATAATAATAAAAATTCACAAAAATAAGAAATATTTTGAGATGTGGTTTACTAAATCATGATATTTCCTATTATTTGTTTCATATGTTATCCATTCATGCTACAACTTAAGTTAATCTCATTTATCTTGTATGTATTGAAATTCAATATTAATTTTGTTGCAATAACTTCAAAGCATCAATCGTGGTATGATATTTCCTCTGTTTTACTATGAGTAAAACAAGACATACATTTCAATTTAGAATTTATAATATTAAAACCACATATTCAATGAATTTTGTTTTTTTCTTCTTCATTTGAAGGGAAATCATACTTATCAACCTTGGATACCTGGTTTTCTTTTCATTTTTTTATCCTTATTCTACCATATCTAATTATGATTTTAAAAGGATTTTGTTAATTAGATCATAGATTTATTTTTTTTCTTTGAGTTATTGGAGTTTTCATTGATATTTAAGGTCAAAATAATTTATAAAGTCAAATATTATTTAATCTGAGATGCTCTGACAATGTTTGTTGAGCCACAAATAATATCATGATGAACACTTTCCTTGATATTTCACAATTTCCTCCTTATAATTTTCTGTCCTCGGAAGTAGTGTATCAATAAAATCTTCTCCAACAAATGGTAACTCCCTAGGATCATAATCCATGGTCTATGATGTCACATCAAAATCAAAATCACTCCAGTATTCAAGTCCATTTGGATCAGTCACATGATTCTTAACAACTGATTGACTGTACATAATATCAAATGTCCCATCTCCCATAGGGATATATTCAAGATTCAGGTCCATACTGCGAAAACCACCAAGAGTTGCAACCCATCTCCTAGACAAGGGCATGCCCCAAGAGTCAGGTACGATAAATACTTATACATCCATCTTGATATTAATGTTTGGAAAGGCACAAAAATAGACATCTAGGTATTTGATAAGACCACACACATTCACCCTCCTTGAATCAATGCACATAAAATTAAGTAAGGTCAAGTAACTTGCAAATGTAACTTCTTCATAAAATTCAATGACATCACAGTTATCAAGGCACCAGAATCCAACATGAAATTATTCAAACAAATACCATTGATCCCTAGGGAAAGATAGAAAGGAGGGTTCTCATATTATTTCTCTACATGGCACCAAGTGTTTAACACTATTGGAGGATCTTTGAACTCATATTATAGCTTAAGAAATTTCAACATTTTTTTCCTTATAGAAGTAATATTCCATATCTCGGTCAAGGAGACTACCACGTTCATCTTTCCCATCATGTTGGTCACATCAATATTGAGTTGAAAATCATCAATGGTTGGTACGAGCTACGAAGGTAAATAATGAACATATAGTGGAGGTGGTGGAGGCACTACATTCGGTGTTCGAGGAGGTGCCTTGGGAATTTTACCTTTCCTAGAGTCATCCAAAATCTATTCTCTCCTCAACCTCTCCTTTGAAGCCTCCTCCATTTGGTTCAAAATTTCCAACCTAGCCTTCCTGGAATGTTTGCTTCTTTACTTCTTCATGTTTTTCTTATGTGATGGCAATGTACTCCTTGGACTCAGTTGCATAAATAGTATCGATCAAATTCAACCTGTCAAAATAATATAGATCTTCTTCTTCCTTTTGTCTTGGACACTCAACGTCCCAGTGGGGTTCTTCACAAGGTAAATACCATGGTGATAATTCCATGTTGGCCATCCCAATGGGATTCACTATACAATTTCCTTGTCTTCTTGTTGTGGCTTTGGATTCCAACCCATGTTTTCCTTTTGTTGTTTGAAAAACTAAGGTGTTGGAGAAGAATGATGCCTCTCCAAATTCTCTCTTTGGACAAATTGGGCATTCATTTAATCAAACTTTTGAGACAAAAGTTTGGTTGGCTTACGTACCCTACTTGTCAATGTCTTTGTCTTAGGTTTTACTCTGGCACAAGGGAACTAAAAATGACCAATCTTGGAGTTGATGAAATGTTCTTCAATATGTAGCATATAGTCTTTGTCCCTTGCTAAGCTGTCAGGCATATTTTCCTTTAGGGTAAAACCAAACTTCCCCTCAAAAGAATTCAAATAAAGAAGGATAATGACTACTTGAGGTGGGCACAAGTCCTCTGGGATTTATTTTAGCAAGTTGTCAAACTTATCATTGAATTAATTCATTGTTTCATTATCTTTCTTCTTAATTTGGTTGATTGCATCAATAAAATTCCATTATCTTTATTCTTTGTCCATCTCTTTTTGAGAAAATTTGTGACAGCTTGATATGACTGCAAGTGATTGTCGAGTATGATTATAAAGAAATTATTTTCATCCTCTTCAAGAGAGGAAGCTAATAATTTCATTCCAACATCCTCATGTTCCACACTATTATCTTCCAAGGCCACACCGATAACATCAAGATGTTCTTTAGCAGTAATAACATTATTTCTAGTGAATTTTGGCAACCATTTGTGAGATTCCTTCGACATTTTATTAGGGTATTCAAGGATGTTGGCCATATCCAATGGATTGTAAAGGTTTCTAGACCAAGGATAAGCCATTGGAGAGAGAGGAAGGCTTCATTTGACTAAAGTTTTGACCACGGGTGAATTATGAGAAGGTATTCGTCGATAAACTTGGGAAGGCTTGAACCTTCCCTTGAGAAGTGTATTTTGTAAAGATGGGTTCTTAGGTTGCAGAGGACTTGGATATTTATTTCTTTGGGTACATACCATATGGAATCACCAAGTAACATTTATGAAAATATTTTAAGAACACAAAAGCAGAACGTTCCTCAAATGGAGTCGCCAGGAAAGCTAAATCTAAAGGCTTTGGGATAGAATTTCCAAGTGTCATTATGTGATCACAAAGGATTCAAAATTATCCTCTAAAATGACACAAAAAAATTTAGTTTGGGAAACTCCTAACCTAACCAACAAGTGTCTAACACAACTGAAGACACCTATCATTTTCACATCAATATATATCCCCCTTGTTTTAGTGATAAAATGTCCAACACAAGGGAGGCTTCCTAGGTGATCCAAGGGGGATTGTAAAGGAAGAGGCCAAGAGTTGAAGGAAACACCCATATAGGTCATGCTTAAAATATATTGAGTCTTGGTGGAGTATTAGTATGAGTCAATGAAAGGGTTTCCAATTGATAGTACCTGCAAAACAGATGCTAGACAACCCAAAACAAGACAATATATGATGAAATAAGCCTCAAGATAAGAGAGAAATCATAAAGAAACCTTTTTTCCCAAAATTGCTACACATAACAGTGATATATCAGCAGAAATATAATGATCAAAGCTTTAAATTATACCATAAAAATCAGCATATGATATTGGATAAGAACGCTTGCAACTAGTAAACAATTTTCCAATGCTTAAACCAATATTTTGATGTCAAAACTAAATGGATGTAAAAGAGTGTTATCAACAAAAAATTATGATAGCCCTATGTCTGTAGAAAACGTTTTCTATAGAAAGTATTTCTAACCACTAAAATCAGCAAGTAAACCATCCAAATAATATCCCTTTATCAGTAGATTAATTATCATAGCTTACAAGCAATTTTCAGCAGTAGGAAAGTAAAGAAATTGTATGATAAAGAGTGTTTATTGCAACCCTAATGGTTGTAGCTTAATTTTTATTACATAATATTAACCACTTGACCAATAAAGACACCCTTGAATAATAAGATATTCTAAAGAATGTAAAATTCAAATCCAACTTGAACAATTTCAAACATCAATTTCCATGTTTACCAATGCAACAACTAACAATATACAATGCAAAGATTTGTGCCTTGTTATTGGGTGAATGGAGTCTCTTCATTTAAATACAAATTAACCACAGAGGAAGAAGAGGTCTTTGTTTAGATTTAAACCCTTATAACACCCAACAATATTCCTTCAAAATCGTCTAGCTTGGAATCCAAGATGAACTAAGGTTTAATGTTTCTCTAGGGGTGTAAACCCTCTTATTCCCTAGATAAATAAACCCTATATAAGCCTTGAAAAAAGGGTGTAAACCCTATTAATATTTTTTTCAAGACTTATATCCCTTCAAAAGAAAAGAATAATAAAATTTAGTGTAGGGTGTAAGCCCTTTTACTCCTCCTAAGGTCTTAGATATGTTTCTTGAATTTAAACAAGCAATATGAAAATGAATTGCATAAATTACTCACCAAATCCAAGAGATGGCATGAAAGAAACACTTTACTACCAAAAATCATCCAAAATGTTTCCAAGAAACACCATCAAGAGAAGTCCCTATCCTTTATTGCTTCAATAGACAGGATTTGCATCCATCATGACAAGAAAAAGAGAGATAGTGAATTGTCCAAGAGGGTCAAATTTTGAGTCCAAAGAGTAACATTGTCAAGTGATGAGATATATCCAAGTGACAAATGAATTTCCTCTATCTATATAGTGATGCAAACCACCCCTACTCTCCCTCGGGGATGATCGAACTCCCGATCAAGGATCGTTCACATCAAGGAGTCATATTGACTCTTCAGGACCTTTCTGGTCTCAAAATCAATCAAACATAGGCTCTGTTATCACCCTAAGGGTTCCTATAGTCACGATTTGACCGTTATCAATTTTCCTGTCGAATGACAGTTCATAGAAATTGTAGGATGCCAATGTGCTCGATCTTTATCTGAGAGATCTACCCCCGCAATCTGAAAAATGCTCACCCAACCTCCTTTAAATTGTGGTCGTTGATATCTTGTCCTGTCAAGAACAATGACGTTGGTAAATAGTAGGCTGTGAACTATCACGACTACTATTTTTTCCTCCTCTCCCCACAATGATTCCTCATTTTCAATTTCTCATTCTCAGATCTAAAGGCCACTATCTAGTTCATCTCTTCAGGATTTGGGAGTTTCAAACTCTTGGTCACTCATTCTTCCCGGAGTGCTTTCACCCGAAGACAACGGATTTCCACCACGCGTCCCTCTGGATCTAAAGGTCCAGATCTTCTCTGCCCACATCAACTTCCTTTAGAAGAGTTAAAACTACAAACTTTTATATCTCTCACCACATTCTCTCTACAAAGGATAGTTATGATCTTATTTAGCCTTCAAGACTTCGAGAATTTGTCACCCTCTGCTCTTGGAATCCCCCGAAGTGAAATTTCTCGAAGTCTTAGATATGTCATCATGTATCTCTTCGAAACCAATGACCTGGATCTATTTTGACCTTCAGCTATTTGGTGATTTATCTTCCTTCTTGTTCAAGAACTCCTAAAGTACTTCCACTCTGGAGTCTCAGATCCTCCACCACCTGTCACATTAGTCTATGGACGGTCCTAATGTTAAGCCCTAATGTTGGCTCATTACCCCTTAATTGGGGCATATTAGATTAGTAATGCTATTTTATTTATGTCGGCTTTAGGCCATTAGTTGTAATTTAGATTAGTAATGTTATTTTAATTATGTTGGCTTTAGGCCATTATTTGTAATTATACCTCCTAGTCTCCTATATATACCAAGGAGACATTTTCATTTTGAATCATCTGGTACTTGAACATTTTAAGTGGAGTAAAAGGAGGTTGCCCCCTCGAATAGGCTTATTATCTGAAATTATCTCAGTTTCAAGGCGTTGAGTACTTTTCCTTAGCTGCCTGCATCTTCATGAGTACACCCAGTTTTCCATGTTTCATGCTTAAAGAAGGTTATAGGTGACAAGATCCCAGTTCAAACTATATTTCCAGAACTTGACGAGGAAGGAAAAATCAT
>ML777666.1:589914-600188 GCA_009831015.1 Picea engelmannii
ATATTTTTTAAGAAAATTTTGACACATAGTGTAATGAATCTCATTTGAATTATGTTCTTTTATAAAATTGTTGCACATGGTTACTTATAATGGGCTTCACTCTAATTATACTCTAAACAAGGTTTGTTTATCGGATAAGTCTTAGTGTGAGTCGGCCATGATTAAATCTGATTGTTGGCAGACATTGTGGGAATTTCTTGGTATTGGATTAGCTTAGTATTTGAGAGATACATTCATGTTTTTATTCGAGCTACCCAACAATGCCCATCCTTGGTGCAAAAAACCTTGTTAAGACCATGTTCTTGTTAAGACCTTGATACCCATCCTTGGTGCAAAAAAACTCCTAATGACACTCATATCCTAATCAAAGGCCAAATATCCCCTCTAAAGGGCCTTTGTAGTGGCTTAAACACTCATTCATGGATCACGAGCCTTAAAATATTCATTAAGGTCCTAAGACTCTTTGATTTCTCCCATAAACATGGTCAAGGTCTCGAGACCTATTTATTGTCTCTAAAACTTTCTAATATTTACCATCTCAATTAGAGGTCAACGATTCCATATAGAGGGTTTATGTGATGGTCCAAGGTGTCACTAGTGGATTTTGGGCCCTAGAATATTAATTTAGATCCTATTGGCTATAATCCATTAATTGTACCTTCATGATATAAAAAATATCTTAATGGTTCCCATTGCCATCAGGAGGCCAATGAATCAAGTTTGTGTTGTGGTTTGAGACCCAATTAAAGGATGAAGGCTATAGAAGATTCATTTTGGGCCAAGTTCCTGAGAGCCATCTCTTGTGTGAAAAACCTCCTAATGGTACCTATATCCCACTCAAGGATAACAACACCTTTTAGAGATTTTTTTGTGATTTTTGAGAAATATTTCATGTCCCATAAAATGTATAAGATCCATTAAGGATTAAGAAATTTATTTTCCTCCCCCCATGGTCGAGACCTTCATACCCATCTATATTACACAAAAAATCATAATGGCACTCATATCCAACTTGTATACAAAATATAATTATTAGAGGGCCCATGTTGCAGTTCAATGTTGGGTATGTGTTATATTATTTGCATGTGTGTGTGTGGGCACGTCAGATTCGAAAACTACGTCTGACGATCCCTCGTAGTAGTTTTTGCTATTTTTAGCATTTTACTAAAATTAATCTCGATTTTAGGGATTAGGGCTTTGGTATCTATGGAACACCTAAAAACATTGTATATATTGTATAGTGAATGGTGAAATTCAATATAATGAATATAAGAAAGGTTTTCCTGGTTGAGGGTTTTCGGTATAAATCTCTGTGTACTATGTGAATGAGCCATTGATTAAATTCTGTTTTGCTTAAGAATCTATATGAATTTCTTTACTTCACAAGTTTAAAACTTACATTCAAGGCCTTGATCATTTCCCACTAGCCCAATAATCTTTGTATAAGGTATATATTTCCTATATTTCTCCCCTAACCATGGTCAATTCCTTGAGACCCATCCTTGATGCACAAAACATTATAATGGAACCTATATCTCAGTCATAGGACAATGATACCTTATAGATAATGTGTTATGTGGTTTATTGCATCCTTTATGGACCTTGATCCCTCATAAGGCTTCATCTAGGGCACAAGATAATGTTTTTCCTTTCTTGACCATGGTCAATGCCTTAAAACCAATCCTTAGCACATAAGACTTCATAATGATAGCCATCTTCCACATGGAGGCCAAATATCACCTCTAAAGTACCTGTGTTGTGGTTTGAGATCATTTTCATGGCTATTTGGACCTGGAGATCCATTTATGGCATAATTCCCTTATTTTACTCCCTTGACTATGGTCAAGTCCTTGAGGGCCATCCTTACTATCCAAAAAATCTCAATTGCATCCATATCTCAATTGTACACCAAAGTTACACTTGAGTGGGTTTATGTTATGATTCAAGGCCTTGATCATGGTACATTAACTCAATAATATTAATTTATGGAATAAATCCACCAATTCCTCCCATAATCATAGTATGTGACCCATCCCTACTACACAAAAAATCATATCGATGCCCATATCCCACTCTAAGGACAATTATATCCTATACAGAGCACTTTTGTGGTTTTGAACTTATTCATAGTCCTTGATCCCTAGAATCTTCATGTAGGGATTAAGGGATTCGTTTTCCTTCCCCACCTATTGGCAAAGACTTAAGACCCATCCCTCTTTTCCAAGGCATTATAATATAAACCATATTCCACATGGAGGCCAAAAATCCATTTTAGAGGGCTCTATGGTGATTTGAATCCTTCTCTATGGTCCATGAGCCCTATAAGATTCATTCAGAGCTCAATTCCTCAGGTCCATCCCTCATGTGAAAAGATTCCTAAGAGTACCCACTTTATCATTTGAGACCATATATCCTTGTTAGAGGGACTATGTGGTCATTTGAGCCATCAATCATAACCCAAAGATTCATTTTCTATACTTTTGAAAAAAAGAAATTATTTATGTAGGAACATGAAAAGGTCATGAAATAAAAATTATAGATCTCTTCAAGGCCTTTCCAATGAGCTAAAGAATTCAAAAAATAGATGTTGAGGTAAAACATTATGAAAAAATTAGTAAGATATTTTTGTGTTAAAAATGGAGCACATGCGTTATTTGAAATCCATTTTTTTCAATGGGATAATTTCTACCCACTAACATGTTTTCTATCTTGGTTGCTTCATATTTAGGTTTGGCATGATGATCTTGGTGGTTTGGACTGTAAAAAAAACAAAACTTCCCTTTTCTAAATGCCTCTAAATATCTCATTTGTTCATGTTGTTTTTAAATAAGATACACACATCCATCACAAATGAAACTACACACATCCATCTCCCACTACATCCCACACCTCTAGGAAATTTGGATAAGGAAAAGGAGAAGGAAGATTTGAAAGAAAATAGACAAAAATGTAGGGTTATACCATTTCAAAGGTGTCATTACTCATTTTTTTCCTATGACCTTAGGGATGCTTGCAAGGAACAAAAATAATGGGACAAAAAAAGAGGCAGGGGTAAATGTAAGGTAGCTAGAGAGGTAGTGGGGGGGCCCAGAGGACCCATAGTGATAATAGTGGAGGTCATTCAATGTAAGGTGGACTAGGTCCACTATATTATTAAATAAGGCTCACTATGGTAGTTAGATATAATAAATGTGAGAAGGATCTCTAGAAGGTTCCTAGGAGAGAGAGAGAGCTATATAAAGAAGTGTAGGCAATATAATGAAACATAGTGAAGAATATTGTGATTGTACAAACAATGATTGCTTGAGTTTTATACTTCCATAAGGATTAATATATGGTGTTACCCTACCTCAAGGGTTTGATGGTAATAAAGGAGATTTTTCATATTGTTATTGTATATATATTGTGGTGATTTTGTATTCAATATTTGGTTCTTAACAAGAGGTCTCAAAGCACTTTCCTTGGGTAGACTTTGTGGGCAAATATTTTTTATTTTTGCAGTTTTTTTTTTCGGAGCAGAAAAAAGAGGGACGCGACATTCTCAAAGTTTTCAATATATTTCTGTGAAAAATTTGTTGAAAAGGGTTGTATATCTGAGTTCCTCTAAGAAAAACACCCAATTTAAAAAAAAAATCATCCGAAACGGAGTCCGAGAAGTCAAGATATTGAAGTTTTAAAATCTGCAAATTTTCAGTATTTTTTCCGCGGACGACGGCGTTAAATTTTTCATTTCTGTAGCATTTGGAGGCCTAATTTTCCCAAATAAATTATATATCTGAGTTACTCTCACAATTTCACCCAATTTAAAAAAGCAAATCAGTCAAAATGGAGTCCGGGAAGTGAAGTTATGAGCATTTTAACTTCAACATTTTTTTAGGGATTTTCCAGAAAAAAGCCGCGATTTTCTGCCATAACTTATTGGGTGAGTTCATAGGATGCTTAGATGGCTATTTCTTCTCAAAACCTAAAAGAAATTATTGAATCATTCAAATCCCAATTGTTTCACACATTGGATGATAGATTTGATGCATTTGTACATGGCCTCACAGACAGCCTCACCGAAGGCCTCAATGATAGTTTTCGTAGTATTCAAGATTCATTGAATAACATGCAAGAGAGATTTATTATGGAGGGCATCAGGGATGAATATAATCAAGAAATATATACTTGGTATGATTTTGAGGCAGATTGTGATGATTGTTATATGGGTAGTTTTCATTTCTGGGATGACAACCACTTTCATATTTTATTTGATGACTCTAGTCCACCTTCTGTAGAGAACATCAATGTCCCACATCAAGATCTAGTTACCAGTGTTCAGTCTACATATTCTACAGTGGTATTATTCATTCCAGATTCTACTATGACACTTTTCCACTATGTGGATGGATCTTATTATTTGGATCCACATGATAAGTATGTTGGACAACTGAGAGGGGGGGGGGTGAATCAGTTGTTTCCGTGCTTAAACAATTACGGTTCTTTTAAACTCTTTGTAGAGACACTAAATGATAATCACAATAATGCAGGGAAATAAACAATGGCACTTTTAGCATCATTCACATATATGAGAAACACAGAGACATATATTTCCCGAGGAAACCCATTCAGGGTAAAAACCTCTTTTTCTTTATATGATAAGTAATGTTTACATTCTTTACAGTATCATACATATGAGCACCAACTCATAATGAGGATACAACCTCATCCTTGCAAGCTGCAACTTGCTGAGAGCACCAACTCTCTGTTTTCTCTAGCACCAACTAGAAGGAAGCACCGACTCCCTTGTTTCTATAGCACCAACTAGAAGGAAGCACCAACTCCCTGTGTTCAAGCACCCACTTGAACCTTTGAGGACACAAGTCCTCCCTAGCTCCACCAACCACCCTGGAATATAAATATTTTCTACTGAAACTTTGAAACTTATTACAGTGATATTATGTTCAATAATGGCTTACCAGACTCATCACTGTTATGTTGCATTTCGTTGCTCTATCTGCCTCATTTCCTTTCTGCACACATCACTTGCGTTGTATGTTCTTCTTCTTTTTATGCTATGTGCGCCATGTCCATTCACTGCACAATTCCTCTTCTGTGCTCTTCAACTACTGTACTCTCCTCCTTCTTCACACATAAATCACCTTCACCAACAACATTCACAGCAACCTCCGATAGTAACAGCAACAACACACCTTCTCTTCTCTGTACTGTGTATTTATAGCTTCTGTGCACCTTGTGCATGCAATGTTCACAATTCCTCTTCATGATGACTCCACGTCATTATCCTCCACCTCTCAAGTGTTCTATATGACCATCATCATGACTCTTCAGCTTCTCTAGTGGTTCACCCCATGTGTCCAGCACCATTGTATGTTATCCTGAGATTCCTCAGCCTCTCTGGCAGTTTGAGAATCTTGACAATCAAAATCACTTTCTATGTTTCAGTTACAGGCCTCAATGGCCATCCATCTGTCAATCCCTTCTAAGAATAGTCTTCCTTCATCGGACGAAGCTTGGAGACTCTTCATCTCCTCTGGCGATCACATAACAGTCTCTTCGACTTCTCTAGCAGACGTCATCAATGGTTTCTGGCAGTGTCACTACGTTGTTCCTTAGTAGCCCTCCAATCTTGTTTAAATTCATCTACATCATTGGATATGCGACGAGAAAATATAGACGGTCAGTATCTGTGCTCTCAGGTCTATGGTCGGGATTTGATTCTGGAGCCCCCTTGCCATTCTATCTTTAAGCGGAGGGGGATGTCCGGAATTGGGCGCGCATCTCTCGAGCAGTTAGGATTAAAGCACCTAGATCAACGACGCTCAAGTGATTTCAGACCCCCCTTTCCTTTCTGTCTTTAATACAGGGGGGGGGGGATCCGGAATGGTGGAGTATTAACGAAGAGCCCCACTCTTGTCGTGTCACTTTCTGTATTGTTCTCCACCTGACCATGCGACACAGCTCGGATCCTCCTTGTCCTCTGACATCTGTCCATCTCTCATTGATGTGACCAAGGGTTGTGACCACAGCCTTATGCATAAGGCACTTTCGTGATTTCTCATTTCGCGAGTCTGGTGATGAGGCATCTTGACTCTCCAAGTCTTGATCCCCGATACCCTGAAACAGCGTGGGATCAACGGTCTCGATTAACGCTTGGTTTGATGGCTCAGATCATTTCGCAATTTCGCATATCGCAATTTCGACATTCCTGTGGTGAATGTTCTTGTCACTTACAAATCCCGATCCACGAAACTCCGATATGGAGTATGATAAATGGTCCAGATCTGATCTCTATTTAATGGCTGCGATTGAATCACGATTTCGCATATCGCAAAATCGACATTCTTGATGCATTGGGTTCTTTGCCTCCCCAAGTTGTGATCCACGAAACTCCGATATGGTGTCCATCTACTAACGTCACACGTAGATTGACACGTGTTGAATACTACCACGTGTCACTCTGAGTCATGACTTACATGTTCCTGAAATGTTGAATCAGTCTGACAGTTGTCATTACCTGATTGTGCCACTTGTCCCTAGCTGACGTGTCTGCTGTTGTGAGTTGGGTCGACGGTCTAGATCACATCTTGATCTAACGTTTTAGGTTTAGTCGGGATTTCACACATCGCAATTTCGGGGTTCCTGATGTCAATAAACTTTGACATGTCCAACTCTCGATCCCCAAAACTCCGACAAGGACTGGGATCAACGGTCCATATTTGTCCTCGATCCAATGGTCGAGATTATATCGGGGTATCACATATCGTGATTTCGCGAGTCCTTTGGTTATTATTCTTTGACTTATTCAACTTGTGATCCTCGAAACCTCGACAGGGAGTCAGATCAATGGTCCACATAACGCCTTGAGATGGACGGTCCTCCTGCTTTCAGTTTTTTGTGAGCCCCTTTTCTCCTTTCACTTTAAACACCGTGCAAGTTTTCCTCAATCCAATGGTGGTCGGATCCTGCACTCAGATATAACGCCTAAGATCTATCCTCCTCTTCAGTGCACAGACTTCTTGTCTTTATTCAGATCTGACGACCCTCATACTGTCAGGAATTTTGGATGGGATCCAACGATCAAGGACGCTTCTCCTCCAAGCTTACACATCCTTCTTAGTTGGAATAATTTTGACTCTGCACTAATTCCTCCTGAGCCTACGTTGTTCCTGTTTGTCTATCGATGCACACTCTGATCCTGCCATCTTCACTGCTGTACTTGCCATCAATGACAAGCATACACTATCTGTTACAGATTTGCCAAAAATATCCCCCTTTGGCATTGATGGCAACAAAGGCACCCGAATTATTTTCTCCCCCTTTGACAACAATGTCAAAGAAGGGACATGCTCCCCCTGAGCTGTTGCAGCAATTTTAGGAGGCATTATATTTTCAAACAATACAAAACTCCCCCTAACAAGATGGACTTTTTAGGTGTGAAACAAAATGACACCCAACTTCTGTCTGAGATATTCAAACGGTGTCTTGGCTATGGGCTTAGTAAAGATGTTTGCAATCTGTTCTGTAGTGGGAATGTAATGAACCTGAACAATCTGATTGGTGACCTACTCTCTCAGAAAATGATATTTTATGGGAATATGTTTTGTCTTGGAGTGGAGGACAGGATTTTTAGACACATTTATGGCACTAGTGTTATCATAATGAATTGGGATCGGTGCAGTGTATTTTACCTCTAAGTCTGCAAGTGTCTGAATCATCCATAATACCTGTGTGCAACAGGTAGCAGCAGCAATGTACTCTGTCTCTGTGGTTGATAAAGAAATGGAACCTTGATTTTTACTAAGCCAGGATACTAAGGAGTTACCCAAGAAGAATGCTCCTCCACTGGTGCTCTTTCTCTCATCAACACAATTTGCCCAATCTGCATCTGAATAAGTAGTCAACTGAAGACTTTGATTTCTGGGATACCACAGACCATAAGTCATTGTTTCTTTTAAGTACCTGAATATCCTTTTGATAGCTTGAAAATGACTATGTTTAGGTGCAGCCTGATATCTTCCTACCATTCCTACAGCATACATTATGTCTGGGCGAGATGCTGTGATGTACAACAGGATTCCTATCATTGATCGATACGAGCTTTGATCAACATCAGGTGAATCATAATCCTTTCTTAATTTACATCTAGTTACCGTAGGTGTACCCACAAGTTTAGAATCTTCCATTTGAAACCTTTTCAACATTTCTCTTAAATATTTTCCTTGAGAAATGAAGATCCCTTCGGGCCTCTGAGTAATTTGCAGACCAAGGAAAAATGATATTTCTCCTATCATAGACATTTCAAATTTAGACTCCATGGCAGAAGCAAACCATTGTACCAATGAATCCTTATTGCATCCAAAGATGATGTCATCTACATAGACCAATACGATGAGAAAATCATTATCCTCTGTCTTAATATATATATTGTTGTCAGTTGTTCCTCTCTTGAACCCTTTGTCTTTGAGATATGTATCCAGTCTATGATACCAGGCTCGAGGGGCTTGTCTTAAACCATATAAATATTTCTTCAACTTGCATACTAAGTCAAGGTTATCAAACAATTTGAAACCCTTTGGTTGTTCCATATAGGCTTCTTCACTTAAATCTCCATCGAGAAAGGCTGACTTGACATCCATTTGGTAGACTTTAAACCTTTTATGACAAGCATAGGCAAGAAACATTCTGATAGATTCTAATCTTGCTATGGGTGCAAATGTTTCATCAAAATCCAATCCTTCTATCTGAGCATATCCTTTACAAACTAACCTCGCTTTGCTCCTGATACCTTGTCCTTGCTCATTCAACTTATTCTTAAATATCCATTTGGAGCCAATGACGTTTTTACCTTCAGGTCTTTGAACCATCTCCCATGTATGGTTTTTCTCAATTTGATCAAGTTCTTCATTCATTGCTTTAACCCAGTGATCATTTGTGTTGGCTTCATTAAAATTCTTGGGTTCCAGCATGGATATGAGAGCTTAATGAGATTGTTCGGTGGTTTTGATTAGCTTTCTCTTGGTTTGTACCCCTTTGTCTTTTTCCCCAATTATCTGACTTGCAGGATGATTCTTTTGAGTGATTCTGGACGAGGAATTTGTAGTTGACTGTTGATTTGAGTCTGTCTGAGTGTCTGAGTCTTCATCTGATTCAGAGTCTTCATTTTCTGATTCTTGGACCTGATCATCTTCAACTTTAGCTATGTCTTCTGGAGAAGACTCATTACCATACACCTCTCTTGTTAGGATTCCTTCATCAATTTTTACATCAATACAGACAACCATTTTATGCACCCTCTTATTATAGCATATGTATCCTTTACTGTTTGTAGCATACCCTAAGAAAATACCTTCATCTGCCCTGTCATCATATTTGCCAAGGTTTTCATCATTATTCTTTATGTAGCATTTACTCCCAAAGACTCTGAAGTGTTTAATTGAGGCAGGTCTTCCAAACCATAATTCATAAGGTGTTTTGTCACTTTGTGGTCTAAGGTGATCTTTGTTAAGAACATGGAATACTGTGTGTATTGCTTCTACCCAGTAGGTTTGACCAATGTTCTTTTCATTCATCATTGACCTGGCCATTTCCTGCACTGTTCTGTTTTGCCTCTCAACTACTCCATTTTGTTGTGGAGTTCTTAGTATTGTGTATTCTCTCTTGATCCCATGCTCATCACAGAATTCCTTGAAGTCTCTTGACATAAATTCTCCTCCCTGGTCTGATCTTACTGCCTTTAACCTCTTCCCTATTTGGGTCTCAGTTAAAGCCTTAAATATATTAAACTTCTCAAATGATTCAGTTTTTTCTTTGAGAAAGGCTACCCAAGTAAGTTTGGAGTAATCATCGATAATCAACATGAAGTAGTTTTCTTTCCATGTGCCTTCCTATCTTGATGGTCCACATAAATCCATATGAACTAGTTGGAGTTGTTTCTCTATTGAAGTGAAGCTCTTGGACTTAAACTGTGTCCTTTTTTGCTTCCCTACTTGACATGGTTTACACACTGAATCTTGGGGCTTTGATATTTTCGGAAGATATTTTACTACCTTGAGGTTTTTAAGTTTGATTAAGTGGTCAAAGTTTAGATGTCCAAGTCTCCTATGCCATAACCAGCTTTCATCATGTTTTCTTAGATGACATTCTTCTCTATTTTCTTTCAGCACATACACATTATTTTCTGTCCTTATGCCTTTGGCCACTACTTGTCCTGAGTTTACAGACTTTATCTTACAATCCTTGGACGTGAACAACACCTCGCATCCTCTGTCACA
>ML777666.1:602241-612292 GCA_009831015.1 Picea engelmannii
CATCCCAGACATCTGCACCTAAATCCATTATGTAGGTTCTCATTCTAACTTTCCAGAAGGCAAAGTTTGTTCCATTGAACAGAGGGGCCTTATTGGTTGAATTTCCTTCATGGCTTGACATGTTTAAGCTCTAGGATCTACCCATAGATAAAAGGGGCCGTCTTTGATACCAATTGTTGGACAACTGAGAGGGGGGGGTGAATCAGTTGTTTCTATGCTTAAATAATTATGGTTCTTTTAAACTCTTTGTAGAGACACTGAATTATAATCAAAATAATGTAGGGAAATAAACAATGGCACTTTCAACATCATTCACATATATGAGAAACACAGAGACAGATATTTTTCGAGGAAACCCATGCAGGGTAAAAACCTCTTTTTCTTTATATGATAAGTAATGGTTACATTCTTTACAGTATCATACATATGAGCACCAACTCATAATGAGGCTACAACCTCATCTTTGCAAGCTGCAACTTGTTGAGAGCACCAACTCTCTGTTTTCTCTAGCACCAACTAGAAGGAAGCACCGAATCCCTGGTTTCGCTAGCACCAACTAGAAGGAAGCACCAACTCCCTGTGTTCAAGCACCCACTTGAACCTTTAAGGACACAAGTCCTCCCTAGCTCCACCCAACCACCCTGAAATATAAATATTTTCTACTGAAACTTATTACAATGATATGATGTTCAACAATGTCTTACCAGACTCATCACTGTTCTGCTACATTTCGTTGCGCTGTCTGCCTCATTTCCTTTTTGCACACATCACTTGCGTTGTATGTTCTTCCACTTTTTATGCTATGTGCGCCATGTCCATTCACTGCACAGTTCCTCTTCTATTCTCTTCAGCTGTTGCACTCTCCTCCTTCTTCACACATGAATCACCTTCACCAACAACATTCACAGCAACCTCCGATAGTAACAGCAACAACACACCTTCTCCTCTCTGTACTGTGTATTTATAGCTTCTGTGCACCTTGTGCATGAAATGTTCACAATTCCTCTGCATGCTGACTCCACCTCGTTATCCTCCACCTGTCGAGTGTTCTATCTGATCATCATCATGACTCTTCAGCTTCTTTGGTGGTTCTCCCTGCATGTCCAGTACCACTGTATGTTATACTGAGATTCCTCATCCTCTCTGGCAGTTTGAGACTCTTGACAATCAAACTCACTTTCTCTGTTTTAGTTACAGGCCTCAATGCCCATCCATCTGTCAATCCCTTCTAAGAATAGTCTTCCTTCACCACACGAAGCTTGGAGACTCTTAATCTCCTCTGGTGATCACATAGCGGTCTCTTCGACTTCTCTAGCAGACATCATCAATGGTTTCTGGCAGTCTCACTGCATCGTGCCTTAGTATCCCTCCAATCTTGTTTAAATTCATCTACATCATTGGATATGCAGTGAGAAAATCTAGACGGTCAGTATCGGTGCTCTCAGATCTACGGTCGGGATTTGATTTCGGAGCCCCCTTGCCATTCTATCTTTAAGCGGAGGGGGGGTGTCCGGAATTGGGTGCACATCTCTCGAGCGGTTAGGATTAAAGAACCTAGATCAACGACGCTCAAGCGATTTTGGACCCCCCTTGCCTTTCTGTCTTTAATACCGGGGGGATATGGAATGGTGGATTATTGATGAAGGGCCCCACTCCTATCGTGTCACCTTATTTATCGTTATCCACCTGACCGTGCGACATGGCTCGGCTCCTCCTTGTCCTTTGACATCTATCCATCTCTTGCTGATGTGACCAAGGGCTATGACCACAGCCTTATGCATAAGGTGCTTTCGCGATTTCGCATTTCACGAGTCTGGTGATGAGGCATCTCGACTCTCCAAGTCGCAATCCCAAATACCCTAAAATGGCATGGGATCAATGGTCTCGATTAACGCTTGGTCTGATGGCTCAGATCATTTCGTGATTTCACATATCGCGATTTCGACATTCTTGTGGTGAATGTTCTTGTCATTTCCAAATCCCGATCCATGAAACTCCGATATGGAGTATGATCAATGGTCCAGATCTGATCTCTATTTAACGGCTGCGATTGAATCGTGATTTTGCATATCGCTAAATCGACATTCTTGATGCATTGGGTTCTTTGCCTCCCCAAGTCGTGATCTGCGAAACTCCGATATGGTGTCCATCTACTGACATCACACGTGGATTGAAACATGTTGAATACTTCCATGTGTCACTCTGATTCATGAATTACATGTGCCTGAAATGTTGAATCAGTCTGACACTTGTCATTACCTGATTGTGCCACGTGTCCCTAGCTGACATGGTCTTCTTTCATGAGTTGGGTTGACAGTCTAGATCACATCTTGATCTGACAGTTCAGGTTCATTCGGGATTTCACACATCGCGATTTCGGGGTTCCTGATGTCAATAAACTTTGACATGTCCAACTCTCGATCCTCGAAACTCCGACAAGGACTGGGATCAACGGTCCATATTTGTCCTCAATCCAATGGTCAAGATTATATTGGGGTATCGCATATCATGATTTCACGAGTCTTGTGGTTATTATTATTTGACTTCTTCAACTCATGATCCTTGAAACCCCGACAGGGAGTCGGATCAACGGTCCACATAACCCCTTGAGATGGACGGTCCTCCTGCTTTCGGGATTTTGTGAGCCCCTTTTCTCCTTGCACTTTAAACACCGTCCAGGTTTTCCTCGATCCAACGGTGGTCGGATCCTATGCTCAGATCTAACGCCTGAGATCTATCCTCCTCTTCAGTGTGTGCACTTCTTGTCTTTATTCAGATCTGACGACCCTCATACTATCGAGAATTTTGGATGGGATCCAATGATTAGCGACACTTCTCCTCCAAGCTTACACATCCTTCTTACTTGGAAGAATTTCGACTTTGCACTAATTCCTCCTGAGCCTACGTTGTTCTTGTTTGTCTATCGATGCACACTCTGATCCTGCCATCTTCACTATTGTACTTTCCATCAATGACAAGCATATGCTATCTGTTAAGAATTTTCCAACAAGGTATCAGTCTTTGGAGCATCATTTGGAGTTGGTTATTGGGTTCAAAAATCTTCCACGGGGAGTTCACATGAGCACTTGGACATGGGACCCAGGCTTACAATGGTGGTTGGACTACTTCAACATGGTGAATTTCCTTTCTACATGGGACCTTGGTTCTTCAGTCTTCTTTAGCATTATGGTCCAAAATTATCCATGGGGCCCTGGTATATGGTTGTACATCAAGTGTTGAGGATAACGCTTTCATAAGGGGGATGGAATGTAAGGTAGCTAGAGAGGTAGTGGGGGGGCCCAGAGGTCCCATTGTGATAATAGTAGAGGTCATTCAATGTAAGGTGGACTAGGTCCACTATATTATTAAATAAGGCCCACTATGGTAGTTAGATATAATAAATGGGTAATTAGATATAATTAATGTAAGAGGGCTTCTTAGAAGGTTATACTTCTAGAAGATTCCTGCTCTAGAATGTTCTTAGGAGATGATAGAACTATATAAAGGGGTTCAAGCAATGTAATGAGACATGAAGAGAATTATAGTATTTGGAGTGGTAGCTCAATAGGAGGATGCCCCCTCGAAGAGGCAAGTGAACAGGAGAGGATCCCTTCCATAATAGGATCCATTGTATGGTGTTTCCCTACCTCAAGGGTTTGGTAATAATAAAGTGTGGTTTCTTCTATCTTTCTTGTGGATCTATTGTGTATTCAGTATTTGTGGTGATTATATTTGTATATCTATTTGGTTCTTAACAGAGCTCCATCACCAACCTATGTCGGTCATGTTAGAGATGGGTCAACGACCTCTGCAAGTCATGTTGACAACCCGTACCCAATCGCCACGAGTCATATAAATTTCACATATCCAACCTTTGTACAACTTGTAGGAGATAACTCTCTCACATTTTCCAGTCACATTGAGCGCATGTCACCAACTATTGGGAACGACGCTGGGGGCATAACAAATCTTAGATGTCTCAAACATAAGCCTAAATTCCTTTGGAGGACTTGTGAAGGAGATCACCTTACTTGTTTATGTCTAGCTACTACTAGGATACTAGAAGCGTTGGGCCCACCTAAGGGCCCTTCAGATTCTGAGGTGTCTGTGGTTTCCCCACACCCTGTTTCTCCTTTGATTGACACAAAAATATTGCAGCTGTAATTTTATCCTAACCAAACCCCCATTGTCGAGGGTGATGTGTCCCCTACCCCTGTTATCACACATCCTCTTCA
This sequence comes from Picea engelmannii, assembly GCA_009831015.1. NCBI lineage: Eukaryota > Viridiplantae > Streptophyta > Pinopsida > Pinales > Pinaceae > Picea > Picea engelmannii. Next base: position 606,477 of record ML777666.1, read on the forward strand.
ACCTATAATTGAAGAGGTGGTCATACGAGTTCAATCTCTGGTCAATCCTACTCCCCTTGTGGAGAGTGATGCATCCTTAAACCATGTCCTCAACATCCCTGATAACACTCCTTATGAACGTGAGAGATTTTTTCTCTCTATGAGTACTCTCCCTCTAAGTCCTGAGCAAGTTCTGTTGGATTGGGATGGCCTTGTGGGGTATCCAATGCCCCCGCCTATGTCATTTCCAGTAAGAGACATCATTCGTTATATCACAGAGATGATAACCTTTGTTAGCACTCTATCCTCCTTGACTTGGAGAGATTTAGGTTTTCCTAAGCTTATGTTGGATATTCATAGGATGCTGACATTCCACAGAAGTCCAACATGGGAACCTTATCCTCCCCCTTGACATATTGCCTAGAAACCTTTTAGCGAGACTTAGTTAAGATCTTTTCCAACTCGTCTAAAAATAAAAAAGATTGCTGAGTGATTTTTCCCTTTCACACTTGTTAAATTGGACTTGAAAGGCTGTGAGTCTTAGTTAAGCTATTTTTTGACTCATTTTGAAAAAGAGAAAATATTGCTGAGTGAACTTGTCTCTTTCACACTCGTAAATTGGATTTGAAAGGACATCTATTTGGCACAATTTTATCCCTTTTTCACACCAAGTAGACTAAATGTCATAAAAAAGGACATTTTTTGGCGTTAAGTTGTGATTGCATCTCATGCCCTTGCTTTTATTATTGATCCTATATCTGGTTCTTGCTTTACATTATAAACCATTTTCCTCAGCATTTTTTGCATCCTAAACCAAGAATAGCCTCGTTTATATCCTTCACAATTTGACACCCTATACCTAAGAGGGAACATCCCCTCGAGTGTCCATCTCCCACATTCATATCCTTGAATTGAGAATAGATATGTTCCTCTACTGGAACTATTTTTTCTTACTTGTGACACTTGTTTCCTCCTCTATATCATAGTATTAATGTCTATGAAAAAACAAAAAAAAAAAGATGGGAGGGAAGGGACTATTATCTTATATTGGCAAAAATCGTTTCTCCTTTGAACATAGCACAAATTTATTGAGTCCATTTTTCATCATAATTTTGGGATTAGCATGGACTTAGGAAGATGATCTCATTACAGAGTCTTCTCTACCAACTTGTTACTCTTCTATTCCCTATAGATAATTTCATTGATGCCTCATGCATCTCATGGTTTCATCATTGAGTCTATACTACCGGAGTCTTCCACGTGTCTCATGATCATGTTCAAAGGAAGTCTATCAACATGTGTTGGCCATTCCTCAGATCTCTTGACTTTGCATGTTGACCATACCCTCAGTTTGTCTCAGAGTCACATGATATTGTAGTCGTATCATGCACCCTGGTCCTACTTTCATCATTGGTAGATAAACCTTGAACCCAATAGTTGACATTTCAACATTGGTCATTGATTGGGTGGTTTCCCTTGTCTTTGACAATAATACATCTATTCACACATTGGGATTCATGCAGTGTCTTGGATGCCATTAGCCTTATTGGTGGTTTCCTCTCCTTTGTCAATAATTTTCCTCATTGGTTGATATTAAGAGGGTCTTTTTCATGTATCTCTTGCACTTGGCACATGCAAAATATGCACACGGTCGTTGGTTTGTGAAAATGTTCTCCATCCAAATTCCTCCAAATCATGAAGCTCCTGCTTTGTACCTCATGCTAACTGATGAGAGATTCCTTAATGCTCTCGTTTCAATAGGTCTCCTTCCATCGAATTCAGCTCATCTATTCTGGAAATGGGACCTAGAGTCTTATGAATACCTTGAGGCTTGCAGTGATCAGTGGCAGGTTCTCTTGCCATCGACAGTTAGGAATACATCAACTTCTCCTGATCGATGAATTATTCAGGTGTTCAACATTGACTCCTTTATTCACACTTGTAAGAATGTACTCAGTGCCTTGATACCTAATTTCATTATCGGTAGGTTGTCTCACATTTTTTAATGATATACTTCAATGACCAGTAATGAAATGATGTCTCATTGTATTCGACCTCAAATCCTTTATTCAAATAATGTAGACTTACACCCTTGGAAGATTGTGTAGAAGACTTGAAGACATCAGTATGTGGTCGAAGCTTTCCTGAGCTATTGCTTCCTTTTTATTGGACTGGTACCTATATGAATTTAGTGATCATGGGAGATCATATTTTACTCCATTGTATACAAATATCTTCATATTGATTTTGAGACTAGTTCTACTGGGCCTTGTTCATGACTATGACATATTTTGGCATGTAGCCTCGACATTTGTATTTTTCTATTCATGGTCATGGATAGTTGTTTGGTATATTTTCACATGGATTTGCAGTGTAATTCTATTGGCATACATGTATGAAAATTTAGTGGAAAATGTAATGAGAAACTAGTTGTTCTAGTTGGTTCCCCATCACTCCACTTCTGGGTTGTTTATAATGTATTTTGGCCATCGCAGATACTCCTCTGACCTGACAAACTAGGGGGCATATGTTATATAAATATTTTCCTCACCCTATAAAATTTTGCACATAAGGCCTTTTTCCATTTCCCTATGCAGACTTATCATCCCTATTTGTAAAATCCTAGAGCTAAAAATACACATTTTTCCACATGTATGCACCTTTCCTACTATACAACATGCATATACGCATGTTACACCACTACAACCCGTGTACATTGGGATTTGTGGAAAAAAATGAAAATTAATGTCGGGTTTCCATGTCACGATAGGAGATCTATAATACTTGGCCTTCCATATACTAGAAATGTTCCAACTCGGCCCTTCATTTCTATTTGAAGGCTATAAATGGGAAAATGTCGAGCTATGGAAAGGAGGAGAAGGAATTCAAATTTGAGAGAAAAGTTACTCTAGAGAAATTAGTTACTTCATATTGAGTTTGCATCCCTTTGTCCTTTAAGTCTCAACATAGTGTTCAACCCCCAATCTCTTCCCTTATTGATTGAGAACCTCATTGTTTCTCTTTTATGATCTTTCCTTTGGTGGAGGATTGAAGTGGCGGAGGCCCAACTGGAAGGACCTTAGTTTCTCGGTTATGAACTGTGCTGACACATAAGTATGTAACATTTTCACTTCTGTTGATCATATATTAATAAAAATACTCTTTTCCTGTCCAACTGATATCTTGAAAATATTTGAATTATTAATCCATTGGCATATTTGTCATGTTTATTAATGGATTATGCTATTGAATGTGCTAACATAATTTATTATCACCATATTCTTGTTTTTCTTGGTTATTGAGGACTAGTTGTAGGTATATTGTTTTGGGTCAAGTGCTCAACAATGAACTTCATCGAACGTCTAGACGAGGTAGGAATTTTATCTTGTCTTTCTAGAATATTTTTGTACATAGGATACTTGAGAAGAGAGTTGATTTCTGCAGTCATTTCCATCTTTTGTGGTTTACCCTAGCCATAGATATATTGTCCTCGTAACACTTAGTTGTATTGGTTTGGATCTGCTGTTTAGGATTTAAACCCTATGCCAAGTCTTCAACTCGGTTTCCATTGTGAGCGGGATTTTGTTCCTTTTTTATATCACCAAATGTTTCCGTAGAGTTAACTTGTTGAAGAATACCTGGAAAACAACTTCTTCTATGACTTTGAAACTTGTAAAACTCTAAACATTCTTGTTTAGAAATAATTTGAATTCTTTCTAGAACTTGATCATAAGAAGTGAATTTTTTTTAAATATCATCATAAGTATAATATTCATGAAAATAGTTATTTGTTTCAACTTGAATACAATTATTTTCAACCACTTGAATTGGGTCATGCATTTTAAACTCAATAGAAGACATGTTAATGTCTTCTAAATCTTGGGCTTATCCTATAGAATGTCCAAAATCCAACATAGTATAGATACCAACATGAAGAGGATAAGGTAGCCATACTCTTTTCTATGCATTATTTAATTCCTTATCTATCCTTGTACCAATTGTTTTATAAGACACTTATATGTTGACTAATGTTTCAGGTAGAAATATTGGTAATGCATGAGGGGATGTATAGCAACGAAAGACATTGATATAGGAAATTTTGTTCTCAATGTACTAGTCTGCAATTTTTCTTAGGTTTTTAGTGATTTGGTATAAAATCTGAGTAGAAGTATAGCCATATAAAACTTCATGAATTAGGAAAATGACATTATGACATGTCTCATAAAATTGTTCCTTTTTTTTTTCCTCCCATAACTTGTGATGATAAATATGAATAGGATCAAAGGAATCTGGTGACAAATTCCAGTTCATGAGAGGGAGAGGAGTTTTGAAACATATGGCATATAAATATATGCAGACATCTAAAAGGGATATTTTTCTCCTTTTGATTGTATGGTTTTATAGTTTTCAAGATGCTTCGTTAAATTATATGACACTAATTTTCCCCATTTGAAAGAAAAACCATGTTACCTCATGCATGATTGGGAGCCATTCTACACTAAAATTTGCAGGATACTTCTTACCAAATAGCCTACCCAAAATAATGGCTATGTACATAACATGTGCAACACAAGAGGAACTATAATATATACCATGGATATCTAACCTGAATTTTCTTTCGTCGCCCCACCATTCTATGAAAATATCATGCAAGTTTATATCATATTGAGTGAATTCTTTCTCTTTACATTCCTGAATGAATTGAGAATTATATGTATACTTTGAGCTTTTGGAGAGTTTATACATTACTCAAAAATCATTGGGCTGAAAGGATCCAAAAATAGCTCGTTGATGATTATAAATGGTCCTAGTTGATAAATCAATGTGCGCTAAATCCCATTGAACCATGTTTGTTTAAGGTAACAGTCTTGGCCTTGGTGCGATTTTGTGTAGTTATGATTGAGAGATGTTCTTATAGTCATTTCGCTGCGCATATTATTCATCCCCTTCATATTTTGAAACTAAAGACTCCTCAAATTCAAAAATCTTGCACACATGTGCCCATGTCTTAACATTGTTTGTAAGTATGGAAGTGGAATCTGATAGAATGTTAGAATTTTGGTTTGGCTCCTCCACTTTTGTTAGTTTCTTTCCTTTATATGGCGCCATGAATACTAGTTTAACAATTGTTCTCCATGCAAATAAAGATGTTATGAGTGTGAATTCAAGGGCAGATGGAAATTGAAATTAGTTAGAAAACTCAAATAAAATCTTGGTTAATATGGCATTAACTATTTCACATGTAAATGACATAATTTAATCAACTAAAGGTGGCACATTGATTACCCGAATATGCACTATTTTCCCAAAATCCATATCAGTTACCTTTAATGACCGCCATAAATCTTCATAGTTGGCTCATCAGGCTTCAGGATTGTCATATGAGAAAGGTCGAACATCCTAAAAGTAAAGATTCTAGTATGACATCATAATTATAATTAATTAATCATAATCAAGTTTTATCAATATAATATCTATTTAATTCTTAATGATTGGGCTTTGGTATGTTGGGTGTATTGGAGAAAAGAAACCAAACATACTAGGAACTGAGAACCCAATGATGATGTGGTAGAATGACATCACATATGATAACATTGGACTCAAAGTACATATGATATCAGTTACCTTTAATGACCGCCATAAATCTTCATAGTTGGCTCATCAGGCTTCAGGATTGTCATATGAGAAAGGTCAAACATCCTAAAAGTAAAGATTCTAGTATGACATCATAATTATAATTAATTAATCATAATCAAGTTTTATCAATATAATATCTATTTAATTCTTAATGATTGGGCTTTGGTATGTTGGGTGTATTGGAGAAAAGAAACCAAACA
>ML777666.1:641735-697445 GCA_009831015.1 Picea engelmannii
ATAGCAGGAGGAGCACCACAGGGTATGTTTTTACTATAGGTGGAACAACAGTAAGTTGGATTTCAAAACTGCAAAAGGTTGTTGCACTTTCAACAACAGAGGAAGAGTATGTTTCTGCTATAGAGGATAGTAAAGAGATGATTTGGTTACAAAGGTTTATGGAGGAATTGGGAAAGAAGCAGGAGAACAAAAAGTTGTACTGTGACAGTCAGAGTGCCATTCACCTTGCAAAGAACTCATCCTTCCATTCGAATACTAAGCACATACAGTTGAGGTACCACTTCATACGATCTTCCTTGGAAGATGGACAATTGAAGATGGAAAAGATACACACTAGCCAAAATCCTGCAGACATGTTAACAAAGGGAGTAACCAAGGAGAAACTAAGTTCTTGCTCAGTTTCAGTTGGTCTTCAAGAATGAATATGAAGATGAGAAATTTTCCAGGTCCAAGAAGGTTCAGAGTCCAGCATATGCAGCAGCGGTGGAGTTGTTGAGATCAGTCTCCAAGTGGGAGATTGTTGGTTGTGGAGCTTGATTATCTTCCTGATTCAGAGGTCCTTGTTTTTAGCTGTGTTTATACCCCATGAAGTATTTACACCCCAAAAGTAGGTACACTCTTCCACGCAGGGGAGTGCAGAGGGGGGTTACCCCCTTTGCAGGGTCTGGGGGAAAGCGGGCCCCCAGCGGGGGTTCGGGGGCGAAGCCCCCGAAGCAAAAATTGCCTTATAAAAGTATATTGTAATTTCATTGTAAATCTGGACTGTTCATTATAAGGTCATAGATCTAACGGTAGAGATTATGTTAGGGTTTTTTTCCCTAGAAGGCAACCCTCTTTTATGAGGGAAATGTATCACGGCTATGATTGATGGTGAATATTGTATTCTGAGAGAGGAGACTGTGAGAGAAAGAAGATGAAGTTACAGTGGGTTTTGTTGTAGGTTGTATCCCTTCATTCGTTGGATAATAATAAAGGAAGGACCTAGCAATTTCTCTGGTGGACGTAGCCCACACTGAAATCTGTGTCTCTCTTGTATTGTGTGTCTTCTGTGTTTTGTTTCTGAATTTGTTTTATTTTATTGCTCCACGGTCTTGTTTTTCTAACAATTATAAGCTTCTTGACAACAATTCCTTAGGATCTTACACATGTTGTGGAACTTGCAGTAAAGAAACTCATAAATTTTAATTAACTGGGAATGAAAAAATTAAAATTATCTTCTAAGTTTCATTCTATATAAATAGAGCATAAATAATTGTTATCAATCATTTCAATTAGATATGAGGCCTTTCAAATAGGTCTTAAAATCTTTAATGATATAATTCCTTCAAAATTAGTTATGTGATTGGATTGACTAACAATTTTATTTACCATCAAAGGATTTTATAATAGTTATTTCCGTTTGAAAGGAATTACATGATAATAACAATTATTAAAAACCATTGTGTCAGTTCCTTTTTGGCTGCAAAGTAGAAATCTCTTGTCAAAAATTTATCTATGACAATTGATAAATTATAATTTGATATTTTACTATTTACAAATTCTAAAATTGTAACAACATTAGGCTCCATCTGGGGATAGTGGCTCCTTGTGAGGCACTAAGAACAATATACCTAGTGCCTTTTATTGGGCCATGGCGTCATTAATTTGCAAACTTAAAACTAAAACTTGTTGATGAAAATTAAAACACATTTTTCACTTGTTAAATGCAAATCTCATATCATAATCATTAGAATTATTGACAATATAACCTTAAATCATGTTGTATTCTAAATTTCAAGTAGGATAATGAAGAATTCCTCTATCAAATTTTACTCAAGCACTGTCTAAGGTAATTAACCAAAGTAAGACTAAGATATTAAAGGTCAAGCTGATAATTGTCAATTCTCAAGGTTACAACCATTTCATTCATTTTTTGAATAAAAACTCATTTGGATACAATACATTTTTTTTTGAAAAGGATTAATAATAGGGTTTATAAATAAGTGTATTTGAAACTCATTATAGTCATCACAAACATTGCTTCACTGCCATTCAGGCATCGATAGCCATAGTGAAGGTGTTTTCATTCCCCAATTTTGAATTTCCTTTCACCATACCAATATTTTTAACTTTTAATTTCATTGAGATGAGGGAAATCATATAATGAATTTCCTTTCATCATCTCATTTTGGACAAGATGGGGGAAATTAGTTTTCTAAATTTTCTTTCATCATCTGTCTTTGATACTTATTTTTGTGGGATGGGGGAAATCAAAGTGTTTTAAAAAACTTTGACATGATGACTATTAAAAGTAAATAATAATGTAGAATTGACTACATGTTAAGACTATCAATGATCTTTTAATATGAAAGAACAAAATTTCAAAGAGATTACCCTAAATATGCTATTTTATCAAAGATAAAGAATCAAATAAAATTTTCACCATACTTGTAAAAAATAGCATGTTAAAGTCCATCTATCAATCAGTTTCACTATTTCTATAGAGATTAGTAATAAAGGTGAGTGAAATATGATTTTAGCCTTCTTTATTCAAGTATAAAACCTAACAACTAAAAATAAATACTCAAATTTGAGCTTGTTTATATACAATTAGCAACCTAATAATTACTGAATTTCATTCATTTTGACTGACAAATTAAACCAATTTTCAAAATAAAATAAATCTTAAACATTTCAAAATTTTGAAAAAATTTAAAGAATAAATAACTCACAAAAACCTTAATTGAATCAAAATTCATATAATGAGTTCTTAATTCAACCAAGACCAAAACTGAAAGTAAATTGCCAATGTCAATCCAATCCAAACCGATATTTATAATGGAAAATAAAAATAAAAATAAAAATAAACTGAAAACTGAACTACTGAATAAAATGCTTCTTATATCTCTCGTTCACAGAAGACCACATAATTTCTCCATCCAAATTTTGTAAAGAAAAGGAATTAAATCCTTCAATTGTTGCAATTTTGAATGGTCCAAACCATAGAGGATCAAAATTTCCATGCTTTCCCAAATCTTCTCTCATACCATCCCATATTAGTACCAAATATCGTAGAAGAAAACTTCTTTCTTTTGCTTTTCTGTCAAAAAATGCATTTCATCTTGTATTAGTTGTTGGAAGAAGGATGAAGTGGAAAGAAGGATGACCGTGGGGAAAGAAAGCATGCTGCAACTAAATTAATAGCTGGAGGGAAACACAACATGCGCGCATGCAAGAAAGCGTGCACAAGGAAAGCGACAGTTGGAAGGAAGAACAACACACGCGCATGGGAGGAAGACCTAACGTTGGTAGGGTTAGGGTTTTGGTAATATATTGTAAACAGCTAAAGAGCCAGAAATGTATAAAATAGAAATGTAGGTATCATATGGGGTTCCTTGTTAGTTCGGTTTTGTATAGTTCCATCATTAAAAAAAAAAGAATATTTTTTTTAGTGGTTCACCCCCTCCTAGGCTACGTCCACAAAGATTTGGTTCTTGGCTCTTTTATTATGGTAGTTCTGCATCTCCAACATCACATGCTTACAATTCTCCTTAGATTGGTAAGATCTATATGAGGCAAACTAGAACTCACCAAGCTCCTCAGCTTGCGATCTAATCCTCAGATATTCCTTATCTCCTCTCCTCTAGCTCAACAACTTACAAAATAGTTCATAACCACATTACATATTGCATCAACTCATACATATCTATGATGGAACAATACAAAACCGAACTAACAAGGAACCCCGTATGATACCTACGTATCTATATTTATACATTTCAGGCTCTTTAGCCATTTACAATATATTACCAAAACCCTAACCCTACTGACATTAGGGCTTCCTCCCATGCACATGTGTTGTTCTTTCTTTCAGCTGTCACTTTCTGTGTGCATGCTTTCTTGCATGCATGCATGTTGTGTTTTCCTCCAACTGTTACTTCAGTTTCTGCACACTTTCTTTTCCCACGATCATCCTTCTTTCCACTTCGGTCTGCTGGCAACATTGGTATTCCTGGAAATTTTCATTTACTTGATATCTAACTTGTTTTACTTCAAATAATTGGTTCCTTATTCTAGTTAGATCATTAGGTTTTTCATTTACTTCCTGAAACAATTTTAAAACAGGAAAATCCAGATTAATAGGAAAATTAACATCCATTCCATAAACCAACTGAAAGGGAGATGTATCTATGGATTTTTTAGTACCAATCATGTTATCCCATAGATCATATTTCAAGTGAATGTGCCATTGTCTTTCATTATTGTCTAAAACCATTTTTATTATTCTCATAAAGTTTTTGTTTGAAGACTCAACAAGGCCATTTCCTTGTGGATAATGAAGAGTTGAATGTCCTAAAATAATATTATATTTTTGAAAAAAATCAATCACATCCATAGACTTGAAATATTGAGAATTGTCTATGATGATTTTTATTGGACAACCAAATCTTGTTAAAATATTCTCTTCTAGTAAATTTATTACTACTTTATCAATTGCATTTTTGGTAGGAATTTCTTCCACCCATTTTGAAAAATAATCTGTAGCAGTGAGAATCCACTTATATTGGGCACTAGAAGGAGGATTTATTTCCCAAATCACATCCATAGACTTGAAATATTGAGAATTGTCTATGATGATTTTTATTGGACAACCAAATCTTGTTAAAATATTTTCTTCTAGTAAATTTATTACTACTTTATCAATTGCATTTTTGGTAGGAATTTCTTCCACACATTTTGAAAAATAATCTGTAGCAGTGAGAATCCACTTATACTGGGCACTAGAAGGAGGATGTATTTCCCCAATAAATTTCAAACCCCACTGTTGAAATGGAGCTTCAACCTTCACTGGTACTAGGGGCAGAGAGGGTAAGTATTGTCTTCCAACAAAAAATTGGCAATCTTTATAGGCTCTGACCTTAGCATTTACATATGCAAATATCTTAGGCCAATAATGCCCTTCTTTGAGGATTTTATACACAATATCCCTCTAGGGATGATGACCTCCACAAATTCCTTTATGAAAATCATCAATGACATTTTCCATTTCGGATTCAATGAGACAAGTTAACAAAAAACCCAATGGATCTCTTCAATAAAGTTGTTCATTCATAATACAATATTTAACAACTTTAAGTTTTAATGATCTGGTTTTAGGTGGAGTTAAATTTGGAGGACATTGAATATTCTGAAGATAAAAGATGATATTTTGATACCATTTGGAAGAAGAAAACTTTTCATTGATTATATTCACAAACTATTGAATATCAGTTTCCTCTATTATAAAATAAGAATCTTTAGATATTTCAGAAATATGATTAATTCCAAGGAATTTAAGATTTGATTGGGCTAATAGTCTTGCTAGTCCTTGACCCTTAATCAACTTTGTTGGTTTAATTTCCAAATCATATTCCTGAATTTTAGCTAATCATTTTCCTCTTTTACCATCACTATCATATTGCACCAAAATATATTTAACTGTGTTATTTGGAACATATGTAATGACTTTAGAATGAAGAACATACGTTTTTAAAGCTTTAAGGATTTTACCATTGCATATGTTTGTTTTTCACGAATGTTGTATTTTAAAGAATACAATTGGATGCTCCAGATTTTCACTATTTTTATGTTACATGACAACAACTATTGTATTTTCAGATGCAAAAGAGAATATCATAAAATGTTTAGAAAAATTGGGACTTGCCAAAAAAAGAGCTTATCCTAAAGCTTTATCAATATGATTGAAAGAAGATCTTGATTATGTTTCCTACTTTATCTCAAAATTCTTCTTAAGCATATATGTAATTAATTTTAAAATTTCAGCAAAATTAGGCATAAACCTCCAAAACAAATTTATTCTACCTAAGAAACTTTAAATTTCTTTCTTGTTTCTGGGTAGACTTATGTTGATACTGAGATGAGGGTGAATCTGTATCAAGTACAATTTAAAAAAAAAATCAACTTATACTTCAACTAGATTATATATTCAATTATATTCAATGAGGAATGAATAATAGTAGAAGCGTTACACCAATACACCACAATACACCATACACAATATATGATAAATAATCAATAGTTATTGTTCAAGGGAATCTACAGCTTCCAAATATAAACAGAGGGATAAACCTCCAAAACAAATATACAATCATCCAATATCAAGAGAGGGTTGACCTCTCCATCATTTCCCCTTCCTTCCACCCAATATTATATGAGATATCATAAAAATTTACATTAAATTATCACCATCAACCAACCATCACATAGAACCTGATAATGTTTCCTGAGACTTCTTCAACTTATGCAATTATTCAATTTTTGGAATACTATGATCCTTTATATAATATTTCTCAATGTATTCGTTGAAACTCCTCCAAGTTTCACTCCTTTAATCCTCTGATAAAAGGATTTATAGAGAAAATGGTAGACCTTATTCAATTATGGTTTATTCAAGAGAGAGAACTTGTACAGATTTCCATGTGCTCAATATTTAACATCAGATTCTAAAATTTCATACAAAAGAAACTAAAGCATGTACTCTTTCCAATGCAATTGGTATCACTTCATTTGGATTCTCTATGAAGACGTTATGACTATTTTACCCAAAACACCTGTTTATGACTAGCTTCAGGACTAGTCAAAAACCCTATATTCCACATAGTGTATCTCCAAAATTACAGTGAATAAAGAGATGGAATTTTTACCACAAGTACCTAGATATGTCTTCTCAATAGCCTCCAAATTTTAACATCTGAATCGTTCTAGAAACAGAGTTATAGAAAAAATGGTAAGATTACTTGTAAATAACATACCTTAGAACACATCACTAAAAGACTTCATCCTCCCTTGAAATTCATCCTTCTTTACTTCAAATTTCCTCTGAAGTTAGACTTATATCTCCTTGTTTATTAAAAAACTTGTCTATGTTTAAAATGAATGCCGAATGATATGTGTGTATACCCTTTATGTCACTTCCTTTTAACAAAAGGGTCGACATGTAGTTTCTTCTTCAATTCACATTGTCATCTTCATTCAAAAATTCATTTCTCTTCAATCTTGAGGATCCATGTGACGTGCCACATACCACCAGAAGCAACATGACTTATAATATCCATCCATGGGTGTTGTATATGCATGTGTAATTTCCTTCATGTCTATCTACTTCGATCAACTGTGGGGTCCAAAATCCAATGGCTAGGGTTGACATCAATGACTACAACCAATGACTAGGGTTGACATCAATGATAACAACTAATCTTCCAACAATCTCCATTTTTGTCATTGATGGAAACACTCATGATCCCCCTGTCCTCATGATTGTAGGTTTTCTTCCCCTTTGACATCAATGGAAAAGGGTGGGGTTTCTCCCCCTGAGTTTAATGACAAAAGGTAACTCTCTTCTTTGGGGCTGCTCCCCCTGAACATATAGCACTTAATAACACTTCATTTTTATGGTCTCTTTCTTCCTTGGATATTTTTCATGGATCTAGAATGTATATTTTACTTGGTCTTATTTTTGTAGTTGCGACCAATATTCTTGAACCTTCTTCTTTGATCTTTCATCTTTGTGAGTCAAATGTGAGAGTATATCCTTGATCACACATTTTACTAACACTGAGTAGATTATGCTTGAAGTCTTCAACCAATATCACATTCGTTGATTTTACATTTTTTCTTCCAAGCTCTACTACACCTTTTCCAAGTATTTTGGAAGATGAGTCATCTCCAAATGCAACATTTCCACCCTTTCTCTTCAAGATGATGAATTTGTCTTGATCCCCGATCATGTGTGAATAACATCCACTGTCTATGTACCATTCATCTTCTTATTTACATTCTTAAGAAGTAAATTCTATTAGAAAATATTCATTGTTTGGAATCTCTTTCCTTCTCCATACTATGGTTGGCATAGGGACATTTGGCATAGGAGCATCTTCACTCATATATTTGCAATCTCATGCTTTGTGACCAAGATAATTACATTTGTAGCATACAATATTTTTTTTCCATCAATGAGGAAAATGAATTATAACTTATGTTAAAAAATCCATAACTGTTTCCATATCTTCTATTTACACCATTCATGTTTCTTGCATAGTTGTTCCTTTCATTGATCCTACAATTAATTGAGTTATGTCCAAAATGTTTGCAAGTATAACAATGACCAAGAAAGAAATTTTGATACCTAGGAGTAAGTGACCTTCTTTGTGATGTAGTCCATTTGTGTTAATGATCTACCCTTCTCTAGTTTTGTTTATGCTAATTGAAGCTTCTTTGATTCCTGAAAGGAGGTCTTATTGGATATTCATCTCTTTTGTAATCATTCCTTCTTTCTGGTATCCTGGTCCACTTCTCATCAATTGTCTGTGTAGATATTTCTTCAACCTTATTGTTGGTATTTGCATTTTCTTTATATGAAGCTTCACCCATGCATCCAACATGTGTTAAGTCTTTTGGCACTTGAGAGTTTCTTAAGCTCTTCCTCAATGAGACAACTTCATGTTCAAGTTTCTCACAATATTCTTCTTTCTTCATCATTTGGACATTCCTTACTTCTAATATTCTTCTTTCTTCTTCGAGTAGATTTTTCAAGGAAATGGTTTCTTCTCTTAGTTTCTCAAAGTATTCTAATTGTTTCTTAAAGATTTCAATTGTCTTTTCACAGCTACCCGATTCACTTCTTAGTTTTCTATGTGTGTTTTTGAGCTTGATATTTTCAATCTCAACATGCTTCAATTTTTTAAGATTCTCGTCTTCTTATTGAATCATTTTTTCCTCATGATTTTCTTCTTATTCATTGGACTTTTCTTCTTCAATATCATCTCTTTCAATACTTGGATAAGGACATTCAAATTCATCATGTCCTACTCCTTCACAATTAAAGCAAAAGAACTCACCTTTATTGGCTTCTTTGAAATATGAGATGTTGTAATTTTTTTCAACTTCTTCTTATTCTTCTTATTCCCTTTCATAAAGGTCTTGTAACTTGTCACAAAGATCTTTTGTTGATGCAGATGATCCCATCTTGGATTTCATTGAATCTGTCAATCCATCCAGGATGGTATCTATTTCCAATTTATTGTTCCTTCTTGCTTCCTTCTGAGTTGAAGTATTTGGTTTCTTCAAAGAATTATATCCTGAAGCAACTAAGAACCAAACATATTCCCCAAGAGATTTCAAGTAAGTTTCCATTCTATTACTCTATTATTCAAAATTGCTTCCATCAAATTAGGGAATCCCATTTGGAATGGTGTCTTCCATTTATTCTTAGGATCTTCCTTCCAGTGGTTAAATTGTACTAAAGGTAACCCACTCTGATACAAATTGTTGATATTGAGAAGGGGGTGAATGAGTATCAAGTACAATTTAAAAAATAATTCAACTTATACTCCAACTAGATTATATATTCAATTATATCCAATGAGAAATGAACAATAGTAGAAGAGTTACACCAATACACCGCAATACACTATGCACAATATATGAGGAATAATCAATATGTATTGTTCAAGGGAGATAATGACTTCCAAGGGAATCTACAACTTCCAAATATATACGGAGGGATAAAACTCCAAAAGGAAGACAAAATCCTCCAATATCAAGAGAGGGTTGACCTATCCATCCTTGCCCCTTCCTTCCAGCCAAGAATATATGAGAGATAATAAAACTTTACATTAAATTATCACCATCAACCAACCATCGCATAGAACCCGATAATTCATCCTTAGACTTATTCAAATTCTGCAATTATTCACTTTTTGGAATACTCTGATCCTCTAGATAATATTTCCCAATGTATTCTCTGAAACTCCTCCAATTTTCACTCCTTGAATCCTCCCAGAAAAGGATTTATAGAGAAAATGGTAGACCTTATTCAATCCTGGTTTATTAAGGAGAGTGAACTTGTACAGAATGCCCCACGCTCAATATTTAAAGTAAGATTATGAAATTAGTACACATGCAACTATAACACATACTATTTCCAATGAAATTGGTCTCACTTCATTTGGATTATGTATGAAGACGTTATGACTTTTTTACCCGGAACAAATGTTTATGACTAGCTTTAGGACTAGTCAAAAACCCTATCTTCCATAGCGTGTATCTCCAAAATTACAGTGAATAAAGAGATGAAATTTTTACCACATATACTTAGATATGTCTTCTTAATAGCCTCCAAATTTCACCATCTGAATCGTTCCATAAACAAATTTATAGCGAAAATAATAAGATGACCTGTAAATAACATACCTTAGAACACATCACCAAAAGAGTTCATCCTCCCTTGAAATCCGACCTTCTTTACTTCATTTTTCCTCTGGAATTCGACTTATATATCCTTGTTCATTAAAAAACTTGTGTATGTTTAAAATGAATGTACAATGATATGTATTTATACCCTTTATGTCACTTTGTTTTAACATTAGGGTCGACATGTAGTTTCTGCTTCAATTCACATTGTCATCTTCAAAAATTCATTTCTCATCAATCGTGAGGATCCACGTGATGTGCCACATACCACCAGAAGCTGTATGACTTATACTATCCATCCATGGGTGTTGTATCTTCATGTGTAATTTCCTTCATTTCTATCTACTTTGATCAATTATGGGGTTAAAAATCTAATGGTTAGGGTTGACATCAATGACTACAACCAATGACCAGGGTTGACATCAATGACAACAACCAATCTTCCAACAACTTATGTTTTTAATAGCTTCAAATATTTTGGGATCAATCCTAACTCCATCCTTTAAAACAATATGGCCGAGAAATTTTCCTTCCTGCATGGCAAAGTGAGATTTTTTAGGGTTTAATGATAGACCTTACTTCCTGCATTTTTCAAATGTTTGTTTTAAATGCTTCAAATGACTTTGATTAGAATATAAAAACATAGGTGTATCATCAAGATAAATAACTACAAATGTATCTCTTTCACCAACAAACACAATTCCCATTTCTCTCCAGAAAGTTTCACTTGCATTCGTTATTCCAAAAGACATTTTATCGTACATAAAAGTACCCCAAGGTGTTGAGAAAGACATTTTTATTTCACAAAACCTTGGGGCACTTTTTCTAAAACATGATCCATCTTCAGGAGAGGATAATTATCTTTCAATGAATCTCTATTGAGATTCTGAAAATCTACACAAAGTCTAATTTCCCTATTTTTCTTCATGATTGGCACTAGATTAGCTACCCAAGTAGAATATTTGAGAGTGATTATGATTTTGGTATGTAGTAACTTCGTTACTTCATTTTCAATCATAGGAAGAAAAATATGATTTATCTACCTAAGTTTTAGTTTAAAATGTTTGATACTAGGCTTCATAGGAAATTTATGTTGTATAATACTGGTATCATAAGTTTTAAGGTATTCATAAGACCATGAAAAAACATCAACATATTCTTTGAGCAGATCAATGTAATTTTTTTTATACTCATGAGGAAGATATTTAGATAATTTGATGAATTTAGGATTTTTCTCAGATCCAATATTACAATATTATACTTCCTCTAATTTTGGTTGTACTAAAGAAGATTTGACATGAATATCATTTTGATAAAAAAATATTTATAATGGAATCAATCCCTTTGGGATTGATTATTTTTTAATAATAACACTTTCTGACCAACAATCCTATCATGAAATTATTGTCTAGTCTGGTTCTCTCCTTGTAGCCATCTTGGATCATTTTAATTTTTCTCATCTATATTTTGTTCAACAAACTGGTCTACCATTTCCAGAAACTTTTTGATTTGTTGATCATCTTCAAAGACTTTCTAATGTTTTGTATTATCTACAATGGAAGGTCAATGTATCATTTCAATTTTATATTTCAGATGAGGAGTACTTGGAGGCCTAAAGGTACGAACTACAACAACTAGGGCATTAGCTGACATATTGCACAACCTGGGTATTGCAGTGATATTAAAAGTCAGGAATAAATTATCAATAAGATCCCACACAAGATTCATATAAGCCCTCATGATAAGATTTTTGGCTTGATAAATCTTTCTCACTTGTCTCGTGATAAGCTTAGCATCCCCAAAAACTACTAAATGCTTTATTTTTAATTTCCTTGCTTCTTATAATCCTATAACCAAGGCTTCATATTCAAAAACATTATTCGAAGCATTAGTCTCAAAGTCTAATCTAAAACAAAAAGAATTTTTATTAGTGCCTGATGGTGAAATAAATATTATACAACCCCTCCTCCTTCCAAAGATGAAGCACCCTCAAAATACATTTCCTAAATTCCCTGTTCTATTTATTGATTTTATTTACTCTCAACAAACTGTTCAATTTTTGTACAAGATTCAAACTCAATATTTACAGATAATATACAATTTCCCAAGTCTTGATCTGCATCATACACTGAGTAATTATGAGGGTGTTGTGGATCACTAACTCCATAATACAATTTGGTTTCTATATATAACCTACTGAAATTCATAGAAAAAACTTAATTATGGCATAAGTCATATCCAACTATAAATATCCCCTAACTTATTGCCCCAATATCTAGAAAGAAGAATCTCATACTTAGTAAGTACATATGCCACAACAATATCCATTAAAATGCTTTTGGAAGGAATTTGGGATAAATTTACCACCAGGTCTTTAATCATACCAAGACATTTTACTTTTATGGAATTAAATGAATACAAGTCTCGATATGGTCTATTTATTTGGAAACCCAAATTTTCCATTATGAATTTAGGCATAATATTGTGATATTCTCATGAGTCCAACATATAGTTATGTAAAAGGTGATCATGAACAATTAGTGAAATGTAAAAAGGTGCCACAGAATCACCATTATTTATCATAATTTTATGAGCAGAATGAAATGAATACAAATTGTTAAAATATGCTTAACACGTAATAACGAGATACAATAAAATTGGTTTTGTATTCAATAAGAAAATAAGATGAAACTGCAAAATGGAGTAGAAAACAAGCTTGTTGGAATGGTGGAGGCTTATCTCTGAGAAGAGATGTGACGATTGCTCTCATTTGAAAAAATATGATTACAATGAGGCTCTGAAGGCCTTTTAACAACAAATAGTAATATCAAAAACTCTATACATCCAAAAACCTAACCCTAGGACTTGAAGCACCAAAATTCATGTGGGCCCAATTTGGGTAAGTTAGTACATCAACTTCCCAAGGTCGTAACGTTTGCATACAATCTTCATTTTAGGCGCATGGTATCCCATTGGAAAGGTATCTTAGAGGAGATTCATTTTTTGGGCTCAATTAGAGCCATTGGATATCATTAAGTAGTTTGATCCCGAAAAATATTCATTTAGGCCCTCAAAATGGCCTCGAAAGTTAAAAATTGCTAAAAATAGTAAATTGCCAAAATTGCCAAAAAAATGCTTTGAGTGAGTTGGAAAAGGTGGGTGGCCATCAATATCCACTTGGATCAATTATATTCCATATTCAGTCCAAACATTATTTTCATTCATTCATCCTTAATATTAATTATTTTTGAGTGAACTTCAGAATATGTAAAGTTAATGATTTTGGAAATCTGTTTTTTATAGAGATCATTCTTTGCTAACTCAACTAGAGGCACTGGAATTTTGATTTTATTTATTTCATGTTACATATTAAAGGTTCCAACAGAATTTTATGGCTCTTTTGTTTCTGTATATTTATCTTCGTTTGTTTTATGAATTTTGGTTATAGGATGAGCTTTAAATGCTGGTTGATCTATAGGTTGCTTTGAAGTTGAAGCTTCATTACTCTTATCCCTGGTCAATATTTGTTACAAGTGAATCCTCCTGCATACAAGAGGATTCCCTCTTGGTATCTAGACTCCTAAGGAAAAGAAAAAAAATTGATTAACATGGACACTGATATCCTTTTATATCTAATCAAGCTAATATACGAAGGAGAAGAAGAAAGATATGTACCTTATTAACGATGTTTGTCCTTGCAAAGTCCAGGCTGAGCTTTGATCCTAAGCTCCCTGACAGGTCCTATAAAACAAACAAATATACAAATAACTTCCTACTCTACTGATATTAGCTCAAATATATATCCATATACTAAAGACAAACTCATGTGGAACAAACATAAGTTTGAAAGAAACATGCCAAGCATTGATGTATTGATAAGATCAAGTAAAAGTACTTGCAATACTTTGATGAAGGTGCAACAAATTCTTCTAGTTCTCCTTGTCCAACCCCTTTGCTCAAGTAATATACACTGATTTCTTTGATGACATATCACTCATGAGATCATAATTTTCATATCTCTAATCTTTTTTGGCAATACCACTTATAGGATCATAAGTTTGGTATCAATCTCTAGTCTTCAACTCTCTTTCACCATGAGGAGGCCTCCTTATATAAACTTGGAGAGACCCAACCACTTGAGATATATTTGGGATAAGTTGAGGATTCTTCTGCTTAAGTTGAGGATCTTCCCTAATATCATGCCTTGACCTTCTATTCGAATCCAACCACCTTCAAAAATTGAGGGGATTCTTCTCTGTTTTAGCTCAACAAACCAAAAAATTGCTCAAAAAAGGTAGTGCTCCCCCAAAAGGGTGTACAGAGCAATCAAAATCTCCCCCAAAGAGGCCTAGGGAGTGTTTTCACTCCCTAACAGTGGGTAGGGGAGCTCTTCTCTCCAAAATCCATGTTTTAATGGCTTTTATAGTGGAAAAAGGATTGTATTCCATATCAACTGATTTCTCTTCTTCAAAACTAGTCTTTGAGGTATCTTAAGTGTCCTTATGATGTCGTTAGAGGCACAACATAGGCAAGATGGAAGTATGATGTCTGTGACACTTGCGACACTTGTGGTCAAGATGCGACACTTGTGGTCAAGATGTGACACTTGCGGACAAGATGCGACACTTACAACACTTGTAATGATGGCACTTGTGACACTATTGAAGTGAGTAATTTTGATGTGTAACAGATTGCCCCCCAAAGTGCGAAGTTAGAAGACGATGACGACTGAAGTAATTTGTAGAATTTTTCAGGAAAGGGTATGGATGCAGAGAGGCTGGAAAAAGATGCACACAACCATCAAACAAATATTATGACATGTTTCAAACCCAGGGCAGGCATACCTATGCTTGAGTGATAAAGACTTTTTAGGTATGGCTGCCATAAAATACATTGCGGATCAATAATTATATTGACAAAATGGTATAGCCACTGAAGATACAATGTGGATCTATACTCCTATGACATGAATTGATCATAGCCATGAATAATACACAGTGGATCTATGAGATGACAAGACATAGCCATGACCAATACAAAGTGGATCTATGTAACAATATATGTGTCATAGTTCAAAAGAACTCCTTCAGAACTTGGGCAAAGTATACATAAGAGTGAAAAATAAAACCAGGGTCTTCTTACCAATACCGATGTAGTATGAATCTAACCATGTGACTAGATTTCCTGATGTCAAACATGGCAGAAACCACTTGATTACCAGTCAATGATGTAAACCATTAACAAGTGCGAGGGAAATCACCATTGATGTCAATGATTCCCAAGGTAACCTACTACATTCCGACGAATGTGAATAGATGAGTTGAAGTCGAACATCTATGGAATAATCCGATCAGAGTTCAATGATGTAAACCCATTGTCGGACGCAAGGAGGCCTGCCATTGAGGCATGCAGGTCCCAAGGTACTAACTAGTTTCTAAGTCTAGTTCCTAGATAATGTGTTGAAGTCGACAGGAACATGCTCGTTGAGGGAGGGCCTTGATGTATCCCCCATCAATGCCATGAAAATGACACAAAGATTTAATTGGTAGATCAAATGAACATGGACTGACATGGGTATTGAAACAAGATATGTTTTATGGATGACTCTCGAGGCAGATACTTCCCTTGAACACAGAGGCACAACAACAAAAATGTGACATGGACCAAAAATTCATGATGAAGTGGATGCTATGACTTTCGTCAAGTGACCCATAGGAGTAAAATAAACTCGGAAGATTGGCTTAGTTCAAGGGTTTAGCAGATTAAAATGCATGCAAAGACAAAGTGTCATGTTCAAGGGTGACCGTAAGAGTTAATGGTAGTGTTCTCAAAAGCTGCTTGGATTGCTTCCTTCAATTTTTCCCCCATCCAGATAGACGAGTACCTCTTTTTAATTTAACGAGCTCGAGGAGGGTAGAACATGCTCGATATAACTCACCTTAGGCAAGTACCTCTTCCTTTGTTTAACTAACTAGAAGAAGTAAGGGTTTGGTCTTGTATGGGCCCTTCAATGTATGATTCTTTTACAAGTCCAAAGAAGGTAAACTTGGTGGTTTTTCATATTTAGAGAGTCTGAAAAGAACTTAAATATGACTCGAATGTTGTCATTTTTCGTAATGTTAGTCTCAAGAGGCCAAAAAAGAGATAAACTACCACTCAAAAGATGCCCTTTCAAACTTTTTAATGAGTGGGAAAGGAAGCAAGATCACTCAACAATATTTTCATGTTTAGAGAGTATGAAATGAGCTTAAAGATGACTCCAAGGGGTTCCTTTTTCGTATATCCATGCGAGTCCGAAAAAGTGATAAAATTATACTCGGTTACATTCTCATTTTTTTTCGAGAACGAGAAAGAACAAAGACTAATCTCAGTATGCCCCATCTTGAAAGATAGTGGCTTAACTCTAGAATGATCATCAAAGGTTGGAGACAAACCCTCCAAGATTTAATTCATTCACCGACTTTGAGGTTGCACCAATTTCTCTACTATATGGAGAAAAAAGGATAAGAGTGGATGAAAAGAAGGTTCAAAAGAGGTGACTGCTTAATTTTTTAACGATCTTGACATAGGAAAAGAACTATGCTCAGGGCTCCAGGTTCAATCCCCATATTTTTGTTTCATTTTTCAACGAGTTTTCTACAGAGAGGAAAACTATGCTCATAGCTTTTGTTTCATTTTTTAACGATCTTTCTACAGATAAGAGAAACTATGCTCATGACCTCTGTTTAATTTTTTAACGAGCTTGCTACAGAGAAGAGAAACTATGCTCATGGAATCTCCTTGATCATGGCTTCCAAGATAATAACGCTCTGGAAGGACACCATGTCAAGGGACAAAACTCGGTCATGGATTCCAAGAGATCTTCACTAGATGGAATAAAATCACTCTGGAAGGAACACATGTTGAGGTTCATGCTAGGGGTAAGGAGATTAGGCTCCAATAGACCTATCAAAGAGATCACCATGTCAACTACCAGATCCAAATCATCGGAAGTTAAAGTCATGGGAGAAAATGGAAAATCAACATTAGGAGGGAAGATAGAGTGTATATATCCCTAAATTTATTCACGAGGGGAAAGAAAATAAGATTGATGATGGTTATCATCCTGAGGTAGATCGTCAATGCTCATCATTTCCCTAATAGATTCATCAGAAGGAAAAATTGGGTAAATGTAGTCGAATGAAGATGACAAGGAATTTAACTGTGATGACATCGAGTAACTATTGGATGCCAATAGATGTTAGTCATCTGAAGAGGGAGAGGAATATTGGGTAGAAATGTATGAGGTTTTGGATAGACTAAGTGGCATGGTGTCACCCAGTGCATTGAATTCCAAGGATGTAGGTATAATCCAAGGGTCAGTTGATTCCAAAGATTGATAAGTTGTGGTCAAAATCATATCGACAGTGGTAATATGATGTGTATTCGGTGGAAGTGGTGTAGGGATGGTACCCATAAGGCTATAATATTTCAACAAGCCAACACCAATGCTTTCATACATGATCTTGTTATCTCCCAAGAATGGAATATTGTTGGTAGAGGGAGAGTGAGCGTCAGGTGTACAGAAATCTAACTGATCGACAGTGACAATTTTTCCCTAATGAGGGAATTGTACACATCGAAACACTGACGAGGCAATGACAATCATAGAATAAAACTAACTTCTTCCAAGTAATAAGTTGTAATCGAGGGGAGCATCGACCACCTCGACATCAACAGTTACAGTTTTTTCGCCCAACTGGACAGGCAGGGACGGTAAAAGGCCATGGGGATGAAAAAATCTCCCATCCAATGTGTGTAACATCATTGGGGATTTTTTAAGTGCGGGTGATTTTAAAATATCCAACATGCTAAAGACATGAAACAATTTGAGGCTCCCTCATCCAAAATAGTTTGGTGGATTTGTTGATTGTGAAAAACAGCATCAACTTGGAAAGAAAGTTGGTGGGAGATTCAAGATGTATAATTTTCCATGTTAAACATGATATGGTTGGATGACTTAGGATCAAGAATGATAATAGCAGCCAAGAGAGTTCTACGTTGACTGGGGCAGTGTTGTAGAACTTCTAACATAGACATAGCACATGGTGCTTGATCCAAATCTTCAACAATGTTGTAGTTCTGGGCGGCATGTGAAGTAGGATTAGAGGTATATTTATGGATAGTGCTGTTAGGAGGGTGTAAGATCGATTCGAACATAGGTTTCTCAATCTGAAGTGGTCCAAATAGAGGATTAACTGATAGAGGACTAATGGAGGACGATGATGGATCTGGTAAAGTATCGGTACCATTAATGACTTTTCCTTTGTCCGGTTTAACTAGTGTGTTGTATGTCTTAGAGAGAGTGGTCAAATTAATCCCATTAAACATATAAATATGGGAACTTGTCGAGGCCTCATCATGAGGATGGCTAGAACTATTCCCAGGAGAGGGGGTTTGAGCAACCATGGATTGCTGCTATGGAAAAGGTTGAGTAAGAACAGTGGGTTGTGAATTTACATGGATATGTTTGGCCAC
This sequence comes from Picea engelmannii, assembly GCA_009831015.1. Lineage (NCBI taxonomy): Eukaryota > Viridiplantae > Streptophyta > Pinopsida > Pinales > Pinaceae > Picea > Picea engelmannii. The sequence goes on from ML777666.1 coordinate 660,483, forward strand.
TTCATCATGATGTGGACAATCTCGAGTGTAGTGATATTCACCACAAATTATACATGGTAATTTATGTTTCCGTTGCGGTTATTTTTCGGTAGCAAGTGTTTGAGATTGATATTTTGGTTGTTCATTGTTATTAGTATTTTTTGATTTATTTTTTTCCTTCTTCTTACCTATGGATTGTTGTGAATGGGAATATTGAACTGCATTCACCTCAGAGATATAAGTTTGGGGGGAGGTAGAGGAGAGTGTGGTCGACTGGGAAGTAGATTGAGTTTTGACAGAACCGATAACACCATCTACATGAGATGAGGATGACGGCTTGGATGGATTGGCATTAGCTCGAGAAACATTTGGAAGAAACTCATACAAAGTACTAGATTGTGAATAAACTAAATCTAAGTACCAATACTGAGCAATGGTTTCATCCTCGGTGACTGTGCCACCCATAGCGACATCACAAGAAATCGAGGGTAAAAGTGATTTAGTAAACCACTCTACCAATAATATGTCAGGAATGATTTCTTTGATCATCCTTCATCATCTTCTCCACTCATGAATATGGTTAGAGATATGCACGGAGTCAGTTTGATGAAGGGAGGTCAATATTTTAGTACCCATCTCATAGCAAATAGGTAGTTGAAAGTGCATGAGGAAAGACATGGCAAGGGAGTTGAAATCATGAAAAGAAGCACGTGGTAGTTCAATATACCACTTTGATGTAGAGCCTGTAAGTGTTCACTGGAAAAGATGAAAACGTATAGAATAATCCATGAGGGAGTTTGATGAACACCACAAATGGAAAGTCGTCACATGGTTATTTGGATCTTCTCCAGATTTTCTGTCAAATTTTGGAATATCAAAAGGAAGTTTAGTTGGAATAACTGGCCAAACTAGAGAATGAAAAATAGGATCATTGGTTAACTGAGACAAGTCTAGGAGATCCAGAGTCGAAGGAAAGGTAACTGCCGATTAATTTGCGGATGATACTAGTGTGGAATAGGAACACCAGTAGGACCATAAAATGGGTTAGGTGGATAATTGTAACCGGTAGGTCCTCCTACATACGACTGTTGTTGACCAGGATAAACATGATTCGATGATGGCTGAGAAATATTTGAATAACCCGGTGGGTTTTGAGCATTATAAGCTGGGTTATTTTCTTGCCCATAAAGAGGATAAACATGGTTCCATTGATGAGGGTAAGAAGTGGATCCCGAAGGTGGATACACATTAGGGGGAGGATAAATATTAGACCTTTTGGGAGAATAAGGTTGTTTTACTTGAGGACTCTAGGTGGTGTTTTGGACGCCTAGATAAGGTTGTCCATAAGATGGTCTGGAAGGAACATGATTTAATACTCCTCCTTGTGGGTTATGATATGAGTTCCCCCAACATGGGGTTGGGTAAAAGTGCCTCCCAAAGATACTCCCCAAGATTGTGAAGGGTTTCCAGCAAACGAAGGTTTCCCCCCTACCAATGGTGGATTAACGACTGGGGTATGACTGGTAAAGGGAGGTTTCCCTCCAAGAGGAACATGAAAAGGGGGCTATCCTCCCAGAGGGGTAGGCCCACCATAGGATGGTGGTCTTCCAGGAGGGATAGGTCTGCTAGATGGTGATTTCCCTCTAGTTGGTTGTATTTGGTTGGCAAGATTCTGCATTCTCTGGTGCAAAGATGTCCCAGGAAGATCATGCAAAACATGTGGAGCTATAGACTGAAAGTTTGTAAAAGTGGGGGTAGGGATTGAAGTGACTTGGGAATGAGTATAGGTGATGATTCCAACATTAATATGGACTTGTGATGATGTAACAATAGGGTTAATGAACTGATCGCTGGGGTGATTCATAGTTTGACCGGATGGTCCCGTTTCATTAAGAGGGTCATGAGGATTAAAGGGTTGTCGAATGGATTCAAAATGCTCATAGAGATCATGTCCTGATGAAGTCCTCCATACAAAATGAGCAGGTGTGGGATTTGTATCTACTGCAGTGGTAGGACGAATAGAAGTACTATACTCATCACCAAATATTGGTTCTATGGATCCCATATATGTTTCGGTAAAAGCTCTCTCAGGTAACTGTGGGACCTTTTCGTCTATGATGTTCCCAAGGGAGTCTAAACGAAGAAAAAGTGGTCTGAGAGGGGTTTCTGACATAGATGTAGTGTGAGGAGTGGGATTCTCAACTGTAAACAAATCACCTTCTTGATTTTCTAATGGAGGAGTAACAACACTCCCAACGTCAAATTGATTTTCTACTTTTCCACGATAGTTGTCTTCTGGAGGGTTAGGAGGTAAGGGTTGGTAGCCTTCTAGAGGCATCCCTTGCATCCTACGTGATCGATGAAGACCTTTATCATCTATAGGTTCAATCTTGGAGAATAACAGTACACGTTGAAAATCTAGGAATCAAAACCAAGTAAATAAAACTTCTCTCGATGTTCGTACTAGTTTGTGATGAAATCCAACGTCATGTGATAAAGTTAAGAAGGGGCTAGGATATGGTGAAAAAGTTACAATGGTGACCTGATTAATTGAATTTCACTTTGGTGCAAGATTCCACGCAATAGTTGTGGATTTACCCTCCAAGGAGCCCGAGTGAATTTGACCAATGTCTATTCCAGGTACAGTGAGACTTCCCTTCATTGTCACCTCATGTAAGTACCTAAATATTATGGAAAATAAGGACACCAACTCGCATTCATCCCCTCGGTGGGTACTGTCGACAGTCTGATCTGAACGTATGGGCATGATAACAAGTCTGAAATCAACTCAAGAGGCTCCCACACATAATCATGGGAATACCCTCAAGTGACCCCCAATATACGATCCGACCACTACAAACAGTTGAACCACAGAGGGATAATCTCTGCAATTATCCTGAATGTGACCTCGTGCATAACCCATGTGTGAGAGGGGAATCCCAAAAATCCTATATGACAATTGGATTTGACTCTCCCTATCTCAGGATGCTAATGTTTGTTTTGAAAAACATTGGAGAGTTGTACTCACAGTCTAATCCAAAGTGATAATCCTAGTCTAACGTTGGTGGAAGATCCTAAAAACAAAATGTTATAGATAATTTTTAATTAGTGTTGATTTTACAGTTGTTCTTTACTCAAGGGTGTATGAAAGTGAAACTGGTGGAATTGTGACTCAATGCCCAAAATAAATGCACAAGAAAATGATAAGAAATCTTGTCTTTCACTGGATGTCTATTTAAGGGAAAGAGAGAAAGTTATTTTCACTATCAAACACTAATATTCAACATCCTCATACATATGTTTCTCAATCAAATCCAATGAAATGCTAAAAAATTTCAGAAATTCCCTATAATATCCAAACCAATCACTAAAATATGTCCTTTTTCTTATATGTGAATGACAATCAGATGTAAAACTTCTAATGTCAATCAGACTTTAGTATTAAAAAATCAGAAGCAAACATCACACAAATAAAAATACACTCTCGTCATGAATAAACAAGAAAGACAAGGATAACCAAATTTGCAAACAAGAAACCAAAAACCTCAAACAAAAGAGAAATGTTGGAAAATTGACCTCAAAGATCAAATGGAAAGTTCACAGACCTTTGGATTTCCTCACAAAATCTTCCACTCAATTAGATAAATGAGGAGAAAACAACAAGTTAACTCTAGGTCAACAAAGACAAAGAGTGACTTCAAGGCAAGGAAAGAAAATGTCAAATTCCCAAACCAGAGAGGATCAATTCTTAGAAAACATGGTGTTGAAGTCCAAGACCAAGATGAACTGAGAGTATGAGACTCTGAGAAAGTGCAAAAAACAAAAATTGAACCCAGAAATTGAAAACCTAGAGGATGTTTTACAGAAAAGAGGGTAGATCTCTGGTGTAAGCGGCACCAGAGCATTCCAACGCTCTGTGTAAGACCATCAAGGAGTGTTAATGCTCTGATACCAAGGGAATGGGAGCGCTCTGCGTCAAAAGTTCAGAAAAATGCCCAGAAACTCAAAAAATCAAGCAATCTCAGTTAATCAAATTGAATATGATGAAATCAAGAGCCAATAAATCAGATATAAGAATCAAAAATAAAGTATGGAGAAGATCAAATGAGTGGAAAAAGGGCCAAAACAATATCTGGGAATGGAAACAAAAATCAGAGCTCCTCCCAAGTGGAGTCACCAATTTTTTTTACAGGTGAATCCTCCTGCAGACAAGAAGATTCCCTCTTGGTCTCTAGACTCCTAAGGCCAAGATAGAAAATTTCTTAATATGGACACTGACATCATTTTAGATCTAATCAAGATAACATACGAAGGAGAAGAAGAAAGATATGTACCTTATTAACAACGTTTTTCCTTGCAAAGTCCAGGCTGAGCTTCGATCCTGAGCTCCCTGATAGGTCATGTAAAAAAAAAAGGTACAAAGAACTTCCTAATCCACTGATATTAGCTCAAATATAGATCCATCTACTAAATACAAACTCATGTGGAACAAACATAAGTTTGAAATAAATAGGCCAAGCATTGATGTATTGATAAGAACAAGTAAAATTACTTACAATCCTTTGATGAAGGTGCAACAACTTCTTCCATTTATCCTTGTCCAACCCCTTTGCTCAAGTAATATACACTGATTTCTTTGATGACATATCACTCATGAGATCATAATTTTCATATCTAGAATATTTTTTTTCAATACCACTTATAGGATCATAAGTTTGGTATCAATCTCTAGTCTTCACCTCTCTTTCACCATGAGGAGGCCTCCTTATATAACCTTGGAGAGGACCACGAACTTGAGAGATATTTGGGATAAGTTGAGGATTCTTCTCCTTCATTTGAGTATCTTCCCTAATATCATGCCTTGATCTTTTATTCGAATCCAACCACCTTCAGAAATTGAGGGGATTCTTCCCTATTTTAGCTCAACAAACCAAAAACTTGCTCATAAAAGGTAGTGCTCCCCAAAAATGGTGCAAAGAGCAATCAAACACTCCCCCAAAGAGGCCCAGAGAGTGATACCACTCCCTCATAGTGGGTAGGGGAGCACTCCTCTCCAAAATCCATGTTTTAGTGGCTTTTCCAGTGGAAAAAGGCTTGTACTGCTTGTCAACTGATTTCTCTTCTTCAAAAATAGTCTTTGAGGTGTCTTAAGTGTCCTTATGATGTCATTAGAGGAACGACATAGGAAATATGGAAGTATGATGTTTTCAACACTTGCGACACTTGTGTTCAATATGTGACACATGCGGACAAGATGTGACACTTACAACATTTGAAATGACGACACTTGTGACACTATTGAAGTGACTAATTTTTATGTGTAACAATATTTTCTTGAGTGGATTTTGATCAAAAACTTTCTTTTTTCTAAGTCTAAAAGAATACTTGGTATGTAATTCAACATGAATTGCATCAACAAATAACCTATACTGAGAGGATGAATCATCTAGATTATTTATGTTCTCTTCATCAAAAAATGTCCAAAGATGAGAGATTGTTCATGCTTTTCTTGGGTGATGTGTGGATTATTTTCATCGTCATCAACCAAAATTATTTCCTCTTTTGTTTCTTCCCTTTATTCCTCATCATCTACAAGTTTTCAATTTTAAATGGTGCTTGAATTTTTTTATTATCATTTCTAGGAGGTATTTGTTGAATTTGAGGGTTAGTGTTGAATTTTCTCCTAAAATAATTAGGATTTCCGATGTTAGGTTCAGGTTTAACCCTCTCCATTTCCATCTTAGATAACATATTTGATAAATATTTGATTAATTTTCCATTTTTCCAATCTTCTTATCTTGAATAGATTTCCTTGGGCATGATGGTCCTCCTTGTTCCTTAAATATTTTATTTTCCCTAGCTCCATTTTTATCTTTAATCTTTGATTTACCTGATGCTAGAATGTTGTATTCAATTCATATTGCATCTTCTTGCATTCTGGATAAATTTATTGACCTTCTTTCTCTTAACAGCAATGCAAAATTTGGTTCAAAGGCTCTTGCAAAAGTAACTTTTGCAGTAGGTTGTGATGGATTAACATCAACATGAATTATGTTGTGCGTTCTATTGAATCTTTTAATATTAAAGTATGATACAAACTTATTTTTTATTTTTCCTCAATACCCCAACCTCGGTTAAATAATATAAATGGTCTTTCTTTCCCCCCCATTGTCTAAGGAAAGAATCTTCTAAAGCTTCATAAGAATCAATAGAAATAGGAGGTAATCCCCTAAACCAGAGTCTTACTTCTCCCTCAAACATTTGTACTAAAATACTCATATATACATCCTCATGTTATACTCTAGCCACATCAACAAACTCTTCAAAGAATACCAAATGTTCTGCAACTGTCACATCACTCTCCCCATTGAATTTGGGTAATTGTTTTGAAATAATTATCATGGAGATCATTTAGATTAGAAGTTAATACCAAAGTGGAATACCTAGAAACTACTTTATTTAAAAAAAGGGGAGGAGGAGGAGGTGGTGGATTTACCTATGCACGCCCTTGAGGGATATTTCCATCCATGCTTGATTTTGGAGATGAGATGTGAGATTCAAAATGTAGATTTTCAAAGATCTCTAAATATTTCTCAGTTAAGGTTTTGATGGCTTCATGGAAATAGAAACGAATATTAGAAAGATAGTAATAAGGTGAAGGATACTTCAATGAAGGTGAATAATAAACTTTAGGTAAAATTTGGGATGAAGTATCTTCTTCCTTGATTTGATCAAAATAAATGGAAGATATAACAATAGAAGAATCAAAATACAAAGAATAATCTTATGAAAGTTTAGGGATAGAAACCCTTGGTTCATGAAGGATAAACTTAGGCATAGGATAAATCAGATCGGGTACTAGTGATTCCTCCTTAACCTCCAAATTATAAACTTTTTATTTAGTATGGAAATGTTTGTCTCCAAAAACAATTTCTTATGAAGATTGAATTTTACCTTTCAAGTCATATAATTTAACCTCAATAGGTTCAATCTCAAAACTTTTTAATTTTATATGTGGAATACTAATAGGTGAATCAATGAAGGAATTTTTTGTTTTAGAAATTTCTATCTTGGAAGAACTAAGAGCACTAGCTTTTGACTCATCAATATTAACTACTTCTTCATAAGTTTTAGTAAGAATTTGGGATGGACTAGCTTCATATTCAGATTTTGCTAATCCAAGATCAACGATATTAAATTTGATTTCAAAATAATTAATATTAGATTGAATTGTTTTGGGATGATAGACCTTACCGATTGATGAAAAAGTTTGTATTTGATAACACTTAGGCTTCATGATTTTTTCTGGATCTAAGAAAGCTGCAGTTTATTTTTTGTCTGGCATTATTTCTACCGATAAATGACATATTTCAAGCACTAAATTCACCAATAAAAATAAGTAGGTCCTTGAGAGTGTAGAGTTGTTAGGTGAATTACTGAATATTCTTTTGATGTCTGATTTATGTTCACCCTGCAAAATTAGAACTAGTCTTTGACGTAACCCAGGTAAAATGCACCTTCAATTTCATCCCCGGCAACAACACCGAAAATATGTTAATATTGAGATTGTTTGTGGCTCACCAAAAAATGTAAGAGCATCTCAGAGTAAAATATTTGACCTTATAAATTCTTTTGACCTTAAATATCAACGAAAATTCGAATCACTCAAAGACAAGAAAATAAAGGCATGATCTGATTAAATAAATCCTTTTTAAATCACAAGTAGAGATGGTAGAATAAGGATTAAAAAATTGAAAAGAGAACCAAGTATCCAAGGTTGATAAGTGTGATTTTACCTTCAACAGAATAATAAAAATAAAAAATTCATTTAATATTTTGTTTTAATATGGGAAATTCTAAATCAAAATATAGGTCTTGTTTTACTCACAGTAAAATAAAGGAAATACCATACCATGATTGATGCTTTAAACTTATTGCAACAAGAGTAATACTGAATTTCAATACTTACAACATAAATGAGTTTAACTAAAGTTGTAGCATGAATGGATAACACATGAAACAAATCACAGCAAAGAACACAATTTAGTAAACTAGATCTCAAAATTACTCTCATTTATGTGAAAAAACGCTTTTATTTTAAAAGTCTTCACTTACATCTCAGGCCTAAAAGACCTTTTCATTTACCACATGTATATATTTATACAATTCTTTCCATAACCAAAACCGTGTTAGCACCTGATTTTCTAGCCTCTATACAACTCACTAATACTAAAATAAAAGTAATTACATCAAAATGGGAAAAAATCCTTGAACTTCATATAATTCTATTTGGATTCTCGAAACTAAATATTACAAAGCAATATAATTTGTACATCTGCCAAATCTCTAGAAATTTTTTTGTTGGTCGTTTCATGACTTGTCTCCCATATTCTTGCTCATAGACACTTGTGTTTCTATCCATTCCTTGTACTAATCATGTATTTGTAATGATACAACTATGAATTTAGGAATCTCCAAACATGCATTAAATTCGATGCTTTAAACTTTTCTATGGACCAAAGGTAAACTTCATTGAATTCTAAGTGCAGATTGCTTGGTATTTTGACATTGTAAACTTTGTTCCATCAAGAATTGATTTATAACTTGCAAATTTATCTGATTCACCTACATGATACTTTCTTTAGTTTTTTCTCTCTTATTATCCAAGTCACTCACATTTTCCTTTACATTGATTATTTAAATGAAAGAGTGAACAACCCCGAGGTCAATTTCATCTATTTCAACATCTACTGCTAATAAAAAAATTGTACATGCAACTTTTACCTCCCTATCCAATATTTTTCTTTACTCCAAATTGAGTTCCCATGTTTTTAGTGCCAAGTCTCCTCTTAATTGTTCTAATTCTAGGAATTGAACAATGTCCTGTATAGTAACATTATGCTTCCAAGACAAAACATCTTGAAACTTTGGTTGAGATGATACTAACTCTTTTTCTCTATCATCAATAACTTTCAATGGATCATTGGTGATAAGATATTTCTTCTGAATGATTTCCAAGTTTTTACAGAAGCTTTCCTAATGTAATTTCAGTTCATTATTAATCTCAAAAGCTTGCTTCTGGAAAGAACAAACATCTGTTAGAATATTTTTGACCTAGGTTTGCAATTACATAATCAATTCTTCTTTATGAGAAAGAATGTTTTTCAATGTTTATTGTATTTGATAACTCTCTCTCCTCATCATTTCCTCCAATTTTATTCATTTGTTGTTGACATTGTTGTTCAACGCAAACCCCCTTCCCTCCAAAGGGTTTCTTGACCTCCCAGTCTAGGATTGTTAAAATATTGAGTCAAAGTGACTCTTTTGATACCTTTTTTCCTTATGACCATGAACATGACCATGAGTCTACCCCTTTGCAACTTAGTCTTAGGGGATATTCCAACCTCTTCTCTTTCTTCTTCCTGAAACACATTGTTCTGAATCTCTGAATTCCCACCACACATCTCCTCAGATTCACCGGCCCCACCAGAGTTTAGGTTTCGTGACTTCATGAAACTATAAGACTCTCACTCCAAACTTCTGGGTTTTTTATTCCCAAACTCCTTAATCCACTACCACGTATCCCTCTCATGATCAATGACTTGGATTGGATCACGACTTCAGACTTAGCGATTCTTATTTGTCAAATATTCAAACTTACTAAACTCTGAAGTACTGAGACACTTCATGAAGATCCTCCTCATAGCTTTACCAGATATAACGGTCTGGAATCATTTGTCTCCCTTTAGAATGAATCTTGTCCCCTGATTTCAGTGGAGACTTCATGGACTCTTCTCCTTGAAGATTTTATACCGTTCTTCCTCTTGAGCTCTACTTCTTCAATTTTCTTTGTTCCTCTGAATAGTCTCTTCAAAACTTAGCCGAAATCTTGACCTGTGCACACCTTGCAACATATTTTCATCCACAACTTAATCTCTCCTTGTGGATAGATTTGCAATCCTTGTGACTATCCTCCAAGCACTTTCTGTCTCTCGCGACTAGAATCACACCATCCCTCTTGAGATTTCAAGTCTAAAAACTATTTCATGCACTCCTTGATGATGTCAATGCATTCCTTGCAGACATAAGATTCACTATCTCTTATGCGATTTCTAGTCGAAATAGACTAGGTCAGACACTCATTGTGGACACTATGCACACCTTTCACTCGCTCAATGAAGAGAAAAAATGGAAACTTATTCACTCTTCACAGTGACTCATACATTCATCAAATAAAATGCAGTCATGGGTACAAGAACATAAATATAACAGGGAATTTAGAACAAACAAAAAGTCTACCATTTATTCATACAAACACATAACAACACACATTTGGGGAAATATATCCTCTGTTATATTCATTCAACTACAACTTGTATACATATACTATTAATCAGATATCTTCTACCAAAATCCTTCCAACCATAACCATTAACAACCTTCTACTAGAAACAATGCAAAGCTATATACAAAGAGGTGATATTCGAGCTTCTCCCTCCAACTATTCAATGCTATCTAATCGAAATTAAATGTTATCAACTACTTAATATTTATTACAATGAATATTGAGTCATACAGATAAGAGCACAAGATCCCAATCTGTACTACGATCAGTCTCATTAAAAAAAAAGAAATCTCCCCATCGATCTTACATGATGGCTCAGCCTCCAATGATTAAATATGTTCATAATTCAAAAAGATTTGTCATATATTAGATTTAGTACACTAATCTTTGAAATTCAAAATACTTCAAAATATGTGCTAGTGTGCCTAGCTTTCTTCCACGCTTGAACCTTGTTGGTGATGCTCCTGTATCATACTCCCTTGGTTGAAAAATTCATGGACTCCTATCCAGGATTTCCTACACCGATCTTCCATGTCTCTGGATATCCGCTTCACCAACCCAACTAGAATCTTCTATTGGTTGTCCTTTCCACTTCACCAAGTATTCAAAATACGTCTTCCTTTTGGTTTTCTTACCAACTCGTTGATCTATGATCTTTTCCATGTGCAGTTTCTCTACTATAGACATATGTTTCTCCCACTAGATCCTCCCTTGATATTTAGGTCTTTCATATCCATCCTCCCTATAAGGATAGAGGTCTGCAATGTTGAATATGGGTGATATACCCACATCTTCGGGTAGCTCTAATTCATAAGCATTCTCACCAAACCTCCTTAAGATTTTACACAACCCTATCTTTTTCAAATTTAGTTTATTGCATGTTCCCCTTGGGAATCTCTCTTTCCTCATATGTGCTAGAACTTGATTTCCAAACTCAAATTCAAGATTTGTCCTGTGTTGATTAGCTCTACTCTTGTATTCATTGTTGATCTTCTTCAAATGCTCATTGATATGATTTTGAAGTTCCTGCATCTCTGCAGCAAAAGCTTCGGCTCCCGCTGCTACAAATTATTTTTGTCATCCCTATGATCGTTAATGATGTAAACCTATTTGTTGCCTTCAGAGGGGTCAGTGGCCTGAGTTCTTGAAGAGAGAAGGGAGAAGAACTTTTCTTGATAAAAGAAGTTGCATTTTCCTGTGTAAAAGCCTTATAAAAAGGGAAGTTCACAGGCTGCCTATCTATTAAAGTGTGAGAATGCCTGATTCTCGCAGGATGCATCATAGCTAGGGTGTGAATAGTTTGCATGTTGCACTATAATCAGGGTGTGAGAATGCTTACACGTGGGAAAAACGAGCGTTTTCTCGAATCTTCTAGAAGGAGAAACTTCCATGGTGAGGTGGCATCTGAATGGTTTGGATCTTACTCGCTTTCATGATTTAGTGGGATCATCCTAACCTCCTCACCTTATCCTCTTCAACTTATAAAAGGAGAGGAGCTCTCACGGAGAAGGGGTTCTTGATCTTAGCTTTGGTTGGCTTGGAATTATATACTTGGTTGGAGTGGCTTTGAGATTTGCATTTGTCAAGATAGATTGTGAATATTATCAGATCTATGCTCTCAGAATTCTTTCAGTGAAAGTGTGTGGGGAATGAAGGACAGTTGGAAGGGACCTTACGACATCAAGGCTATGGTTGTAATATCTCTTTCACATTTAATATAATACAGTAATATGATTCTTTCCTATAAAGCTTGTTGTGTTTTATTGTATGATTCCTTGATCACATACATAGGTTTATATTAAGTTTATGCTATTTCTATCACTTTGGTTGGTTGCGTTCTTTTGCAGGTTCATCATTGTATGACCATTGGAACGGAGCTAGCATGACGATGGTGAGAGGAAGCGACATTTAAACGGTATGTCACTCATCCCTCTTTAGTTAGTAAATTCAATATCTAAAACTTCAGGAAAGCGTCATGTTCTGTCCTATTTTTTTCTAGATCCAAGTGGATCTAGGGAGATCTGTTAGTGTCTGCACCTATCAATTAGTCCGATAACAAAATTGGTGACTCTACTGGGGATCCGATGGTTTCCTAGTTAGTCTAGTTTCCCTTTCTTTGATTGCTTGTTTTCTGGTCTCTGAGTCTGTGGGAGATCCATCCACACTCTCTGGATCTGAAAGTTCACTCAAATTTAGTCTTTTTTCAAATTTTTGCTTGTTTACAGGCATTCTCTCACTGTACCCTTTAGTGGCCTATGAGAAACACTTGATTTCTCACCCTGGTGTTAAGTCCAGTGCAAATCCCTCGCAGTCAACCTTTGTTCAGCCTACAAGAATTTTTGATTCTCGCACTGTAATACACTGCCAGCCTGAGAACTTGTTTGTAAATTTTTTTGGATTGGGTCTTGTCATTTTTTGATGCCCAGTTTTTCTTTGAACAACTGGATTGAACTTTTGGAGCCTATATTGATCTGCTTACAGTCTGCTTGACATCCTTTGAGTTTCTTTTAGCCACTTTTTCTTTGTTTGTTTTTGAAGGATTAGTCTCTTGCTTTGAGTGTCTTTCAATTACAAAGCATGTGTTTTCTTTAGAATTGCTTAGGGAAATATCAGATTTCTTCTGAATAGTTCTCTTTAAAAGAGAACTTTTAGTTTGGGTTTCTTTTTTTTCAGAAAGTTCATTATTGTTGTTAGTGAAATTTTTGAAACAAAAATATTTAATTTCTTGATTTATATTAGATTGGGGGCATCCTTGCATTTCAAGTAGCAAAATTGCATGATTCTTGGCATTTTTTTATCTTAAATTATGAAAACATTTCATGACTCATTGGTGTACAACACATTTTTCTCATTTCCTGAGAATCTTGATAATGATGAGTTTTAAGATTTTGGGACATTGTGCATCTAGGAATGATAAATGTTTTCTCCTTCTCGTAGCATAGCTTTCATCGAAATGAAAAGATTGTGTCTTCATATCTTTGCATAGTTTTTGAGTCGGTCAAAACACCATATTGTCCACGCCATCTTCCTTTTGAGAAACAACAACCATAAAATAAAGCGCTTATAAAAATTGATTAGACATTTTTATGTTTTCTGGTAGCAAACCTACATTAGATTAGTTGTAGGGCTTTGGAATAGGTGTTAAAGATAACTTTCCAAAGCTGCAAAAAAACATAGAATCTTGAGTTAGGGAGCGGTTAAATCCACTTATTACATTTTGTCCTAGGAAGCCCTTCTAACAAAAGGGTAAATTAGGAGGTCGCATTGAGACTAGCAGAGTTACTCACCCTGCTTTGTTGGTCTTGGAGTAGAGATTACATGTATTATGGGGGTCGCTTGAGAGGTATACCCACAATGATGAGTGGAGTCCTTTCAAGTTGATTTCAATCTAGATACCCTGCCCTTGCACGTGGATCGGACTGTCGACTATTTCCCCAGGCATCACTGTAGTAATTCATAACCTTAGTGGCCTATCTCTCTAGGTTCTTTACACGAGGTGACTGTGGAGGGGCAAGTCTTCACGGTACCTAGAATCGAAGTTGGCCAAACTCACTCGGGCTCCTTGGAGGGTATACCCACGATTATGTGTGGGAGATTTCACCAGGGTGTAAGTCCGTTAAGCAGGTCATCAACGTAACTTTTCCACCCGCTCTATCTCAACCCCTTCTTACATTGTTCCTGCGACATTGGATTTCATCACCAACCAGTGCGTTCATTGTGAGAAGGTTTTGTTTTCTTGCTTATTTACTAGATTTTTAGCGTGTGTTGTTTGTTTTCCCTAGTGGACTCTAGATTGGATTTTTTTTTTCATGGCATCAGTTCCTGAAATGACCAATGAAGGAACCCCTGCTCCAGGGGAGCCTTTTGTTTTTCCTTCTTATGGAAACATTGGTCCTCCTCACATCGCTACTTGGAGCCTTCCAGGTCTCACAATTGGATTATTGGTATGGTTGTTTTCCACTCAGGTAATCCAAAATGCAGTTAGTGCTTCAGTCACAAGCACTTCCCCCCAAGAGAATCAACCTCATGTTGATCCTTCACCTTCTTCACCAGTGAGGTCTTCTTCGCCTTCTTCGCTTGAAATTTTGCCTTCCATTTCATCTTCTTCATCGAGTGAAAGTTCTGAAGCTGGTAACCTGGTGAATAAGAAGAAGAATAAAAGAAAGATTAAGAAGAAGAAAGATACGCGAGGGTCAAAAACTCCAACCACTGTCAAACATGTTGGAAAACAACCAGTTACTGTTAATCGTGATGGGAGTGTTGATGATGTCAAGATCACCCAAATAACCCGTAAGCCCAAGTACCCTTGCAGGCTTTGTAAGGGTAGCCATCTTCTTAAGGATTGCCCTGGTCTACCCAAGGTTATAGAAGTATGGTCTACACATCCTCTCCAACCCATGTTATTAGCCTCTGAACAACATGATGATGACCTCCTGTCAACTAGTCATGATACCGTTGGGGAGAAGAAAAGTAGAGTCAAGTTCCCATGCATGTTATGCAAAGGGAGTCATCTCACTCACCTTTTCCCTTGTATTGATGAAGCCTCTAAATTACTGGAAGACATGATTGTTTCAAAACCTCAACTTCCAGCTACTTATCACAATCTTTCTCTCAACCCACCTATAGTTGATGGAATGATCAATCCGGTTCCCACGTTGGTCAGTCCGGTTGATCAAGTGGTCAATCTGGTCATGTCCTTAGTTGAACTAGTTGACAAAGTGGTTGATCTAATACCATCCTCAGTCAGTATCGTTCTCCCCTCAGAGATAAAAACTAAAGAGGTCGATTCGATCCCATCCTCGGTCGATCCCACTCTCCCGTTAGAGAGTGTCAACCAAGTGGTCGATCCATTTCCATCTGTTGACCCCATTCTCTCCTTGGAGAATGAAACTCAAGTGGTCGATCTGATCTCTCCATCGGTCGATCCTACTCTCCCACTAGAGAGTAAACCCGATACTACCCATGTTTTTCTTGTTGATACAGAATCTACCATACCGACAGGTATTCCTCCTTCTCCTGTAGGACCCCCTCCAAGTAATGAGGCCATCCGTTTTGATTGGGGTGTGATAACTGGACCTTGTCTTCCCTCTCACATTCCTTTCCATATTACAGTACAGGTTTGTGGTCGAGACATTCCTCAGAAACTAATAGATGAAGGTTTGTCTATTAGTATTTTTTCCTCTTTTGCTTGGCAAGCTTTGGGTTGTCCTCCACTTGCGTCGGTTACGCAGAATCTGTTATCTTTTGACAGAAGAACCAGTCAACCTTTAGGGACCCTTCCTCAGTTTCCTATAACATTGGAAGGGGAAACTATCTTTATTGACATCATGGTAGTCCAAGACCCCTTGGATTTCTCTTTACTCCTTGGGAGAGATTATGTCTATGCCATGAAAGTTATTGTGTCTACTCTTTTTCATGTGATATCTTTCCCTCACGATAAATGAGTTGTGAATATTGATCAACTTTCATTCATTGACCCCAATTGGCTTGCCTCCCTGAATGGTTCTTATATGCAGATGGTATCGCCCCCACCATAGGTTAATTATGTAGCATTGTCGCCCATGGCTTCAACTTCTGATGATTTAGATCTAGTAGTTGACATGGTGCTCTCTTCGGTCGGGCTATGGGAGCTTTATCTCCTTACCCCTATCGAGACCCTCGACATGATATCCTTCCAGAGTGTGTTTCTTCCTTCTATTGGAGATCTCTTGTAAGCCATGACCGATTTTTGTCCCTTGACATGGTCTCCTTCCGAAGCATTGTCCTCTTGGAATCCATGACCAAGAAGACTCTGAGGATAGTTTTTGCGTCTCTGTAACAACCTCATTAAAAAATGAAACAGAGGTTTCGAGGATAGTTTTTTGCGTCTCTGTCACAACCTCGTTAAAAAATGAAATAGAGGTCTTTGAGCATAGTTTTCTAATTTCAAGCTCGTTAAAAAATGAAACCACTTGAGAATAGTTTTTTGCGTCTCTGATGCAACCTCATTAAACAATGAAACAAATGTTACGAGCATAGTTCTTATTTCTATGTCAAGCTCGTGAAAAAAATGAAATAGTTTTCCCCCTCTCTTTTTGAGTCAAGTCCTTCGTCTAGTATTTTAATCTTCATTTCATTCTCCTTTGCGGTTGGATGAAACAAAGCTTGGGGGGCATTTTCCTCAGCCTCTGTACTTCATGCTGAAGTTGAGCCACTGGCTTCTTAAGCTGGGGGCTAAGTACCAACCATCCCTGTGTTATGCATTGGGAAGTCACAAGCATAGTTTTCTATGGTTCATTCTTGTGTAAAAATGAAACCACTTACCTCAAGCATAGTTCCCTCTGGTTCAAGCTTGCATAAAAATGAAACCAGGTCCAAGCATAGTTTTGTTTAGTTTTTAAGCTTGTGTAAAAATTAAAATCTATCCCAAGCATAGTTTTGTTTTGTTTTAAAGCTTGCATAAAAATAAAAACAATCTCGAGCTTAGTCTTTATTTTTTCTCATGCTCGTTAATACATGAGAATAAATCCTGAGCTTAGTCTTTGTTCTTTCTCATGCTCATTAATACATGAGAATAAGTTACCGAACTTAGTCTTTGTTCTTTCTCATGCTCGTAAATCAATGAGAATGTAACCGAGTATACTTTTATCACTTTTTCGGACTCGTAAAGGTTATACGAAAAAAGAACCCCCTGGAGTTCCCTATAATCTCTTTTTAGACTCTCTAAACACGAAAAGATTTTCGAGTGACCTTATTCTTTTCATGCTCGTTAAAGTATTTGAAGAAAAAATCTGTTGAGCGATAGTTTATCTCTTTTTTGGTCTCATCGGATTACTTTACAAAAAAGGAACTGAGAGAGTTCTCTTTTAAGTGTTTTTGCAGACTCTATAAACAGGAAAAACCTATGAGTTTTCTTTCTTTGGACTCGTTAAATAAACATCGAAAGACCCAAATGGGACAAAACCACTCCTTCCTAGGGTTCATTAAACATACTCTAAGGGACTCATCCAAAGGATGAGATTACATTACAAGAATATGTTATCCTCCTCAATCTTGCGTAAAAATAAAGAGGTACTCGCCAGAAATGGTGGGGGAAAAATTGGGAAAGAATTGTGTCTAAACCTGTATTCCATGGAAGAGTCACTTTTGAACATGACACCCTTTCACTCACCTTGTGTATAGGTTGGAAAATCCACTTGTCTCCTGATCATACTCCTATAAGATTACAAATTGGCCTGTGATCCTTGTTGTTGAGTCAGTATTTCCAAGACAGTTGTCGTGTCGTCAATATGTTCAAAGAGAAATTCAATCCTGAAAAGCCTTCTATTGCGTCGACCATTTCTGCAGTCTTTAAGCCTTCTATTGTGTTGGCCATCCCTAAGTCAATCCTGAGTCACTTGTTACTCTAATCTACATCAAATCTTATTACTCGTTTCGTGTCATGGATGTGGGATACATTAAGGCCCTCCTGTGACAAGTCTTTTCCTTTCGAATTCAACTCATTATCTAGGAATTAGACTTAGAAACTAATTGGTACATTGAAACGTGCATGCCTCAATGGCGGGTTTCCTCACTTTCGACAGTGGGTTTTCATTATTGACCCCTAATCGGGATATTCCGCTGAGTGTTCGACTTCAGCTCATTAATTCACATTCGTTGGATTGTACCAGAGTACCTTGGGATTCATTGACATTAATGGTTATTCCCCTCGCACTTGTTAATGGTATACACTAATGACCAATAATCAAGTGGTTTCTACCATGTTCAACTTCAACGCATGTATTCACATGGTTAGATTTGTACTATAGAGTGGCGGAGATGAAGACCCTGGATACTTTCTGACAGATCCAGGTTGCGTTGGAGTATATTTAGTGTACTATTGCATAGATCCACATTGTATGTCTGGTGGCTATGTTCAAATTTGAGTCCTTAACACATAGATCCAAAGTGTATTTTTGGGTGGCTTTATTCAGATTTGAGTCATTTTGGAATGGATCCACAGTGTATGTTTCATGGCCATGACCTGTCTTACTTGACATGGATATTTGCATGTCAGCATTTATGCTTTGATTCATTTGTATTCTGAGTATGGGAATGCCTACCTCAGTGATGATATATTATTGTACTGTATTTCCTTGTTTGTTGGTAGGTTTCCGACCGACTGTTCCTTGTTCCCTACACACACTCGACAAAGTATTTTCAGTTATCACTTTTTTCTAACTTCATACTTTGGGGGGCTCTCTGCTACACATTATTTTCATCATCCCTATGACCATTAATGATGTAAACCTATTTGTTGCCTTCAGAGGGGTCAGTGGCCTGAGTTCCTGAAGAGAGAAGGGAGAAGAACTTTTCCTGAGAAAAGAAGTTGCATTTTCCTGTGTAAAAACCTTATAAAAAATGAAGTTCCCAGGCTGCCTATGTATTAGGGTGCGAGAATGCCTGATTCTCATAGGCTGCATCATAGCTAGGGTGCGAATAGTTCACAGGTTGCACTATAATTAGGGTACGAGAATGCTTACACGTGGGAAAAACGAGTGTTTTCTCGAATCTTCTAGAAGGAGAAACTTCCATGATGAGGTAGCATCCGAATGGTTTGGATCTTACTCGCTTTCATTATTTAGTGGGATCATCCTAACCTCCTCACCTTATCCTCTTCAACTTATAAAAGGAGAGGAGCTCTCATGGAGAAGGGGTTCTTGAGCTTAGCTTTGGTTGTCTTGGAATTATTAGCTTGGTTGGAGTGGCTTTGAGATTTGCCTTTGTCAAGATAGATTGTGAATATTATCAGATCTATGCTCTCAGAATTATTGGAGTGAAAGTGTGTGGGGAATGAAGGACAGTTGGAAGGGACCTTACGACATCAATGCCATGGCTGTAATCTCTCTTTCACATTTAATATAATACAATAATATGATTCTTTCCTATAAATCTTATTGTGTTTTATTGTATGATTCCTTGATCACATACATAGGTTTATATTGAGTTTATGCTATTGCTATCACTTTGGTTGGCTACATTCTTTTGTAGGTTCATCATTGTATGAGTGTTGGAACAGAGCTAGCACGACGATGGTGAGAGGAAGCGACATTTAAGCGATATGTCACTCATCCCTCTTTAGTTAGTCAATTCAATATCTAAAACTTAAGGAAAGTGTCATGTTCTGTCCTGTTTTTTTCTAGATCCAGGTGGATCTAGGGAGATCTATTAGTGTCCGCACCTACCAATTATTCCGATAACACCCTTCACCCTACTTCAGATATCTCAATTCTAACACTCCCCTCGGATTCATTCCATAAACTATTTGAAATGGAATTTTCCTAGTGCTCTTGTTCACTAAACCATTATACAGAAACTCGACTTACGATAGAATCTGATCCCACTGACTGTGGTGTTCAGTAACCAAAATCCTCATCAAATCCCCTAAGATTATATTGACCACTTCAGTCTATCCATTTTTCTATGGATGATATGCATAACTAAAATATAGCTCTGTCCCCAAATTTTTCCACAACGTCCTCTAGAAATGACCAACAAATTTGGTATCCCTATCTAAAACTATCCTCCTGGCCAGTCCATGGAGTCTCACAACCTCTTTGAAAAACAAATTCGCAACATGTGTTGCATCACTGGTCTTATGGCATGGGATAAAGTGTGCCATATTCGAAAACCTATCCACCACCACAAATATGGAATTGCTTCCTTTGTGTGTGCCTGGTAATCCCAACAAAAAACCCATGCTTATTTCATCCCAAGGCCTCTCTAGAATAGGCAATGGCTGATAGAACCCAGTGTTTTGTTTGTTCCCCTTGGCATACTGAAAAATATTACAATTGTTCACAAATTTCTTCACCTCCTCTCTCATATCTGACCAATAATATGAACCGTTTAATTGGGAAAAGGTTCTGTCATGGATGAAGTGTTTGGCTAGACCTCCATTGTGTTTTTCCTTTAGAAAATTTTCCCTCATCGAGCATCTTGGTATGCATAACTAAAATCCTTTGAAAAACAACCCATCCTGAATCAGAAATTCAACCCACTGGCTTCTGTCTCTAAGTATAAGATTCACACATGCTTCATATGCTTCTCCAAAATTTGGATCATTGTGGTACATTTCCTTAAAGTGATCAAACCCCAAGGTATTGACTTGAAATTCCTGCAGAATCAAAATTCTCCTAATCAATGCATCAAAAACCTTGTTAGCATTTCCAGAAATATGTTTAATGACAAAAGTGAAATTTTTCATAAAATCTATCCATTTGGCATGTGTCTTGTTTAACTCCTCTTGTCTGGTTATGAGTTGCAAAGCATGATTATCGCTATACAAAAAAAAAACTCCTTGGGTACAAGATAGCGTCTCCATTTATTTAAGGCTTGGATTATGGCATAGAAATCTTTGTCATATGTGGATTACTTATTCTTAAATTCATTCAACTTCTTAATGAAATATGAAATAGGTCTGTTGTCTTGGCTTAAGACCACTCCAATTGCAACTCCACTCCTATCACATCTTAGCTGAAATGTCTTCTCGAAATATGGTAAAACTAGAATCAATTGTTCAGTTATGTTTCATCCATTTGAAAGACTTGTGTCTTTTCTTCATGGTATCCATCATTTCAACACTAATTCCACTAAAATGTCTGATGAAATTTCGATAAAAACTTGCTAATCCATGAAAGATTCTCACCTCAAAGATATTCTTTGGTGACGACCATTCTCTGATCGCTTTCACCTTTTTGAGATCCATCTTCAAATCATTTGAAGAAATCACAAAACCCAAATATATGAGCTTTGTCTTCATGAAATAGAACTTTTTCAGATTAATCAAAAACTTCTCTTGATGTAACCTCCTCATCACCAATGTCAAATGTCTCAAGTGATCCCCTTTACTCTTGTGAAACACCAGTATATCATCCAGATACAAAATCACGAATTTACCAATGAAATCCTTCAACACTTCATACATTATCCTCATAAAATTACTCAGGGCGTTTGTTAAGCCAAATGACATAACAAGCCATTCATACAACCCCTCGTTCATCTTGAATGTTTTCTTCTATTCATCACCTTCCCTCATTCTAATCTGGTGATATCCACTTTTCAAATCTATTTTTGAAAAATAGTTATCTCCACTTAGAAAATCCATCAAATCATCCATCCTTGGTAATGGATATCTGTATCTAATGGTGATATTTTTTATGGCCCTCAAGTTCGTACACATTCTCCATCCACCATCCTTCTTTGGACTTAATACAGTTGGCACTGCACATGGAATCAAGCTTTATGTAACCAATCCTTTGTCTAACAGATATTGAACCTGTCTTTTCACCTCCTCATTCCCTTGAAGTGTAAATATGTACATTTCTTTATTTGGTAGGCTTTCTTCTAGTATCAATTTAATGTGATGACTAATGCTTCTGATAGGTGGCAATGAGTTTGGCAACTCATCCACTACAATATCAACAAAATTCTCTAATAGTTATTGAACTTCCCCAAGAAAATATTCCATTGAAGTACTGATAAGGATAACTCTCGACTTCCTCACTACAACAAACTGCATCTCATGTTCCTTATTTACTTCATTCAGGAATTCCTTCCCACTCTTGAGAAATACGCTCACGCTAGCTTCATCCTTCACCTATTCCTCTTCAATTGGAAACAACATATGCGTCCTACCATTTTTCTCTAAGGTGTATGTATTTCTCCTCCCATCATGAATAAAATTCATGTCATACTGCCATGGTATTCCCAACAAAACATGATATACATCTATAGGAATAATGTCACACAAAATCTCACCCCTATATCCTCCTATTTTAAATTCAACCAGGTATTGTTGAGTGACTGTTACCTGATGACCCTTCCAAAACCATGAGACTTTATACAATTTTGAATGTGCAGTTGTCTCCAACCCTAGATTCTCCACCATTTCCGTGGATATTAATTTGTAAGTGCTCCCACTGTCAATTATCACCTTGCAAACCATGTCCTTCATTTTGCAAGATGTCCTAAACAAATTGTTCCTCTGCGTTGTTTTCTCAGTATCTGGATCTTGCTTCAAAAGAACCTTCTTCATCATCAAGGATATTCCATCCTTGCACCTTCTTCCTCAATATATTGCTTCTATGCTTCTGAAATGTGAGCTTCGCCTCCTTTCTTCCTCTCGGGGCAATCCCAAGACATGTGTCCTATTTTTCCATAGGCGTAACACCTCACTTCTACTCCTCTACCTCTTCCTCTTCCTCTGGGAAAATATCTTCTACCACCACTCAACCTTCTTCGATAACTTCCTCCTCTCTCAAAGTGACTATGTGGTCTTTCTGCCTCGTCCTTGGGATTATGTGCTTTATCTTGGGCAAATCCTTTTACTCTATTCAAACTTTGATCCGGATTTTATGAGAAGAACAAAATGACTATAGTTTATTACCAGATTCTTAACATAGAATAATAGAGATACAGTAAAACTGGTTTTCTATTCAATAAGGAAATAAGTTGAAACTGTAAAATACAGTGGAAAACAAGCTTGTTGGAATGGTGGCGGATTATCTCTGAGAAGAGATGTGATGAATGTTCTCATTCACAAGAAGATTATTAAAATGAGTCTCTCAAGGCCTTTTTACAATAAACAGGAGTTTCAAAAACCCTAAACATCCAAAAACCTAACCCTAGGAGATGAAGCGCCAAAAGTCATGTGGGCCCCGTTTGGGTAAGTCAGTACATCAACTTCCCGGGGTCGTAACTTTTGCATACGATCTCCCTTTTAGGCATATGATAGCCCATTGGAAATATCTATTTGTGGACTACAACATTTGCAAAAAAATTCATGATGAAATTTTGCGATCGCAACATACCCCAAAAAATGTCATTTAGGGCCTCAAAATGGCTCCATAAGTTCAGGACCTGAAAAACTACTAAAAATAGTAAATTATCAAAATTGATAGAAAGTTGTTTTGAGCCAGCTGGAAAAGGTGGGTGGCCACTGATATCCACATGGATCAATCCTCCATTTTTAGGAAGAAATGGTCTCCATTGCATTGAGTTCCCCCATCAGATGAGGAAATTTCTGCTGAATTTGGCCCTGAGTGAGCCACTTGCCTTGGTGCAGGAGCTGCCCTGATTTGACGACTCAATAAAGTTGGATCCTTTGTTGTCGAGTTCCCTTGATCTGTGTGTCCACAATATAGTCACTGGATGCTTGTTGTATGCAGTTAGGGTTGATCTCTGTTGGTGTCAGTTGTTCTGCTACGTCTGAGGTGTCCAATAATGGTGGGAAATAAGGCCGAAGGAGGTCCACGTTGAACACTGGGTGTAGGCCAAGGAAAGGAGGAATGTTGAGCAGAAAAGAATTATTCCCCCATAGCCTTGGTGATGGTGTACGACCCATATTGTAGTGGTTGAAGCTTCCAATGGGGTCCTGTAATATGTTCTTTCTGCAAGTGCAACCAAACTTTGTCACCCACCTAAAACTTATGTGGAACCCGATGTTGATCATGGAATTTCTTGTACTTGTCATTAGACTTTTGTAGGATATCCTGAACCTGTTGGCGGATGTGTTGGATCTTCTCAATGAATTGAGTGGCTTTGTCAGCCTCATTTGGAGTAGGAGAGGAGTCAGTCGAGGTGACCACAAGGGGAAGTGCAACATATATGGGATCCAATGGTTGGAATACCAACCCCACCTGAAAGGGGTTGTGGCAGGTTGAGCTATGCAGGGCTCGGTTGTAGCTATGCTAGACATAGGGAAGACTCTCATACCATGTGTTAGGTTTCTTGGAATTATACATGCATAGGATATGCACGATCATTCAATTTATGACCTCGGTTTGGCCATCTGTCCGGGGGTGGAAGTCCATGGATTTGGTGAGCTTGGTGTCCAACAGTGACCAGAGGCTCGACCAGAATGTGCTGAGAAATCTACTATCCTGATCTAAGACAATGGTTTGTGGGATTCAAAAATGTACCCAAACTCATTTAAAGAAGAGCTTGGTAGTGGATTCTACTATGATTCTCTTCTTGCAAGCAACGAGAATTACCATCTTAGAAAAGTGATCGACAACAACAAAAACACAGCCATTTCCCCGCTTGGTGGAAGGGAGGCCCGACATGTAGTCCATTGAGATGGATTCCCTTGGTCTGTCAGGAGTAGGAAGAGGGGTGTACAAACCATGTTTCTTAGTGGTTGGTTTGGCAATAATGCAAGAAATGCAAGACCTAATATACTTGTTGACATCCTGTCGAAGTTGCAACCAATAGAAATGTTTTTGTAGCATAGCCATTGTATTTTCAATGCCGAAGTGTCCTGCCACCCGACTATAGTGGGCTTCCCAGATCAGCTTTGCTCACTCACTTGAGGGAACACATATAAGGCCCAGATGACACAACAACCCATCCTGAAGATGGAAATTATTGAAAACTGCCTTTTCACCCAACATTTGGTAGGTGGCGGTGAAGTCCAGGTCTGTCTCATAGAGTTGGGGCCATCCAGAGGTCTCATGGACGCACGAGTCTAGCACTATGGTGAGTGTTGTGAATGGTGGTCTGCTGAGGAAATCAACAACATGGTTGGTGCTTCCTATTTTATACTTGATGTTGAGGTGGAATCGTTTCAAGTATGTGGACCACTTTTGATGGTGGTCATTCCGCAATTTTCCTTGTGTCTACATGAACTGCAGTGGCTTATGATCAATGTGAATGACTATCTCCCTCCCAAGAATGTAATGTCTCCACTGGTGGTAGGCTTGCACAATGGAGTACATTTATTTGTCATAAGTAGGGTAATTACGCAAAACATCTGATAGTGTCGCACTATGATAGGCCACGGGGTGGCTGTGCTGCATGAGAATGGCACCCACAACATAGTCTGAAGCATTAGTCTCAATATCAAAGGGTTGTTGCAGGTCTGGTAGTGAAAGTACTGGGGCTGAGCACAAACGCCACTTCAAATCATCAAACGGTTGTTGTTGGGGCTAGCCCCATGCAAATTTTTCCTTACCACCACCCTTGGTTATTTGGCTGAGGGCCCATGCAATATGGGAGAATCCCAACACAAACCTGCAGTAGAAATTGGCAAGGCCCAAGAAGCTCCGAAGCTCAATGAGTGTGGTTGGGGCTAGCCAATCACGGATGACTTGGATCTTGGCTAGATCCACATGTACGCCATGTTGATCAATGATGTAGCCTAGGTAATGGACCTTGTCCATGCCAAAGGATAATTTTTCCAAGTTGTCATATAGCTTGTGTTGTCGCAGGGTGTGCAGAACCTGTTGAATATGCTGCAAGTGTTCGGCCCAAGTCTTGTTGTAAATGAGAATGTCATCAAGATACACCACTACAAAATTATTGGTTAATGGTCGCAAGATATCATCCATCATCCTCATGAAAGTGGTTGGAGCGTTTGTCAGACCAAAGGGCATGACCAACCATTCAAAAAGGCCTTGCTTTGACTTGAAGGCAGTCTTCCATACATCTGTCTATTCTATCGGGACCTAGTGGTAGCCAGACTTCAGATCAATCTTACTGAAGTATTTGGCTCCTGTAACAACCCTAGTTGAATAAATGTTTAAGGATTATTAAGTAAAAATTAATTAGGGGATTAATTGTCTTAATATGGTATTAATTAAACAAGATTGGTATAATGATACTAATTAAATAATTAAATAATTATTAATTAATTAATGGTTTCAATTTGATTAATTAATTGATTAATTAATTACATGTTACATTCATTAACATGGGTATTAAATTAATAGGGATAATAAATTATAACTTAATTGGTTAAATACTTACGTACACGGGAAGGGATAAGACATTGAATATAAAGGGATAAGAAATTGATTATGAGGGGATAAGGTAATAAATGGGTGGGTAAGGAAGTAAATGCATGAGGCGGTGAAGGAAGGATATGGAGGGGGAGGAGGTTTATGAAGGGATTATCATTCGACGGGAGATTTTGGGGGATGGAGTTTTGGGGCTCTCTCGGATTTGCAGAGAGGATTTGAGTTCAGGAGTGGGAAGGTTTAGTACAGGGGCACTGGTTTGCTGGAGGTTTTGGGCACGGGGGCCAGGATATCCATATGATATCCTGTAGCTAGGTATTTGTCCTAGTTGGCAGGGAGGATAGTAGGTTTGGGAAGTGTTTACCCAGTTCAACAATGGCCAACAAGGCAAGAGAACAATTAGAGGGTTAGCATCAGACCCAGGTATTTAAATTGTGTATTTGTTTTATTTTGCTATAAAATTTATTATTTGTTGATAAATCTATATGATAATGTGCTCAAAATAAGAAATTTTTGAATTTTACTGCTATGTTGTAGAATTAATTGAGGTTAATTATTCGGCCCCTACACATGGTATCAGAGCCCTGGTTCAAAATCTGGAACCAAGGGCCTACCTACCTACCCATAGTAACCTAAGCATATCTTCATGATCTCTCTTATAAGAAATTTAGAAGAAAATATGAAAATAATCTTAACAAACAGTTTAGGGATACTCGGTACTTCCTATCAATTGTAATGTATCAAGTACTTAGTTTATTATTTATTATATAGTTCATGACTTTTACCTGAGTAGAGAAAAGGGCCAAGCATTTGTTTTTCTCCAGCAGCCAATGATCGGATAGATTGTATAAACAATTTGGAAACCCTATATATCTCCTATTTTCATTGAGCTAGAGCCTAACGTAGACCTTAAATTAGAAGATCATAAACACTATGCAAAGCCTTCCCATTGTGTAACTGTCTATGAGTTATACATGAATACACTATTTATCTATAATGATACTATTCAGTTTCATAAATAGTTATCTACCTTGTAAGCACAATGAAATACATTCTTGTAGCTTCCCATTTTAGCAGACTCCCTCTGCATCATAAGGCGGGTCTTAACAGTGTCAATGGGAGCATAAACAATGGTTCCCATCATCCCTGCTGTTGTACTTGCACTGCATAGAATCTTACATTACAGGTGTATTATATTAGTAGACAATGGATAAATGTTACAGTGCTAACTTATGTCAACTCCATAGTAAATCTAAAAAAAAAACGAAAAAAAAACATTGTAGTATAAATCTGAACTCGAGCATAAATTCAGCTAAATTGAATTCGTGGCCCAATCTGTATAGCCCTGATTTGGCCGCATTCTGCTACCATGCTTTGAGGAAACCAAAACAAGTCATCTCCTATCCTCTAAACCGGACTTGGACCTGAGCCATACTCACAAGTATGATTTTTCAAATCAAACAAATCAGATTTCCTTGACATAAGATATAGAAGGAAAAAAAAAATACTAGTTTTTCTTATTTTTCTAACCCGACTTCACAGAAGAAAACCAACAAACCCATCAACTGTCCAGAATCCGTGGCCTTACATAATATATAGTATCAACCAGATAGTTTGAAATGAGTTATTATTAAAATTTTGCAATATGACCAAATTCTAAACTTTCATCTTTATGAAATATATATATATATATATATATTGAAATTTATTGTATTTTTTTTACCATTTTAATATCCAAAACAACTCAGGTATTTTTCATTCTCGGAATGGAGTCTCTGACTTTGCTAACCACCATGCAAAATCTGTAGGATATGAATAAAAAAAACTGCATTGGGTGGCCTTATGGGAACACTTTCTAAACAAAAATTTGGAAAAGAGGACACATTAAATGCAATACCAGAACATAGAGTAACCAGAAGGAATCAAGCTACAGAAAGAGATTCAGATATACCACCAATAAGAAAAGCATAAAAAAAAAAGTTTCAATATAATTTACCTCTCAGATTAAGGCTGCCCCAACATTTTCCACGGGGTCGGGAAGCTCAATGGAACGAGCGATGGTAACCCCGTCATTCACCTCCAACACAACATTTCTCCCTCTAGGCCCCAATGTAATGCCCATGACATCCACCAATTTATCAATGCCCCTCTGCACCGCTGCATGTGAATCCTGATCGAACAATATATCCTTGGCCGAAGCCCTCACCAAAACCCTGCTGTTACTTTAGTTCGTGTCCATAAAAATCAGTGGAATATGTTCAAGCACATGATATGTGTTAAGTATTAGATTAAATAATGCATATTATCAAACAACAATAAAAAAAAAATTACTCTACAAGGTAAATAACTTTTTTCTCTGAAGACTCCTGAAAATGAACTTGACTGTAATTGTCAGAAATGCTAGTCTTGGAAATATTTATGTTTGCATGCAGTTTACACAATCTTGGTGTTTGCCTGCCGGATGACCATATATGCTTTTGAACTTTCTGGTGGAAATGGTCTAGCCTCCTTCTCACTGCACCAAGGGATACCCCTTCATGTGCACTTAGTGAGCTATTGTTATTGAGTGCAGTCTAGGAAATCATTTGATTAAGTGGAAAATGTATTGCCATGAACATGGAAGATGAGCAAGTTGATTGATAGACCCAGAAAACTATGAATCTGGATGAATAGATCTAGTAGAAAAACACAGTGAAGTGAAACACTGAAAATATAGTATGCAGATCTCAACCTCGTACTTCCACAACGCTGTGATATGGAAGTGATGAAATTAATAAGATGAGAGTCGAGTCATCAAAGTATCATGAACGAATCACCAAGTAAGATATGTTGAAGATAGAGGATGTGTGGCCAAGCAAAAATGATCGAGAATAATTACAATCAAAATCATTCCCTGAACTACCTGGCCAGTCAGAATGTCAACATTATTTGAGAACAGGAGAGTGTAAATTTGGTGCAGCTTGCAGATATCACCACCCTAAGAGGACTGAACACTCATCCACTTGCATGCTAGGTCAAATGGGGATTCCCTTGCAATCTGGTCCTATACGTTCGTTCCCATCTTCAGAGGAGAAAAAGTATTACCCTGGTGTTGATTTTTTTGAATAATTCAACACAATGCAGTGATCGATCTGAGGGTGTTAAGCAAACTGTTTTCCCCAGAACTGCACCTTTCTCCTCTGAAACAATGCCACTCCCTGTAATGAAAACAGACTCCTTCCTTAGGCCTTGCAAATTATACGAAGGGCACATGGGTCGCATGCAAGCCCCACATTGCCGACTCGTGAGTCTTCGGGCAAGTGGGTGGCATGCAATCCCCACGTTGCCAATTCCAAGTCTTTTTTTTTTTTAATTTTAATTTTAGTTGTTATATTAAATTTTCTTTTATATTTTTAATTTGTTTTAAGTTGAATTACATATCAAGTGTCATTAAATTAATTAAATTAAATATATATTAATTAAATTACGTTGAAAACTACTTTCAAGTGTTATTAAATATTAATTAAAAAAAAAAATCATTTTAATATATATCATTAAAAAAAAAAAAATTAAACCTCCATGAAGTGGCACCCATGGGAATGGAACTTGTGATCTATTGAAACCAAACCAAATGCTTCCACCAATAAGCCAAACATGTGACTTGAAATTAAATGTTTTGATTTGAAATTAATATTAAATTTAAGCTATTAAATTCTAATTTAATGTTAAATGCTAAGTATAATTTAATTTAATGTTAAATTTTAATTTTAATAAATAGAATATAATTTAAATTGACTCCATAGGTTTTGAACCTACGACCACCCACTACCTAAGCCTTAAGGAACAACCAAACACCAATGCACCATGTATGTGCCTTGGAAAAAAAAATGTATGTGTGTTGATTAAGGCGATTGAAGCTTAGGATTAAGTTTAGTCTAGATTATTAGTTTTTAATAAACTAGCATAGCTGCAAAGTGGCTGGCGGCTGGTTAACGCTGAAAGGTACATAGCGTTGGTGAACGCCAAAATGTGGTTGGCAGTTGTTGACAATTATTTAGATGCCACGGTTTAATCCTATTTTAATCATTTAAACGTGGTAATTATATATCCTTACAACAATTTTTTTTTAATGTGATTAGGTAAATGTTAAAAAAGTAAACATGTTAACGGATGCCTTGATAAATGCAAGAAAGTTATGAACAATAAATCTGACCCATTGATTTTGGAGGACGACTAAGAATATGCCAGCATCTTCAATGCATAGCCATCAGATAAGGGCTTAAAGTTAAATAAGATTAAAAGATCATTAATTGTGCCCATTGTCAATAGGTGTATGCCTTTCGGCGTAAATTAATAAACATAAGGTTGGAAGTCACTTTAATCAAGTTGTAAGTGAAAATTTAAAAGGGCTTAGACTAGGACAAGCGGGAAGGAGGCGACATATGCACTAGGAGAGTAAGCATAGGAATTGGTGAGTATTGCACAAGGCTAATGTAGTTGCAGGGCAAGGCAACCAATAGTTCTTTTCCTAGGGGAAAAGAAATCAATCTTAGATTCTTAATCCTAACCCTAACCTAGCCAATCCCCTAATGGAGTAATGTTTGTTTACAGACAAGTAAAGAAAACTTACGCCTAACCCTGTTTCTAAGTTTAAGTAGCACCAATTTGAAACGTCCTTGAACTCACCTTGACAACTTTGGGGTGATGTAGGTTAAAGCATATAGGATGGTCAGGACTCGAAGGAGTTGAGGCAGGGGAGCATCATCGCAAGCACCGCCAACACCACCAGTGCCACCACCACCATCGCTCGAACTAGCCCTCATACTATGCTCGTTGGAAGCCATTAACGATACTTTAAAGGGGCAAAAACCGAGAGGGACTGAAGTGGAACCCCCACCATATGGAATGGGTAATCTAGAAGTGTCAAGGAATTCATGGGGACGACCTCCACCTGAAGACATCACGTGAGAATTGCAGAAGATCAAACTTCTGGAGTTTGCTGGGGGTCGTGCCAGTGAACACGTGGAAGCCTGGTTGGAAGGCATGACCAGGTGTTTTTCCTTAACGGGCTATGCGTCCAACTCAAAGGAAAAGATCACCATTTTTTAGTTAAGAGACAATGCCTTGAACTGGTGGGGCAACCTAGAAAGACAACTGCACCTTACCCCAGACACAGTATCTTGGGAACTTTTCGAGGAGAGGTTTCGAATGAAATATCTACCAGCATACTACGAGGAACAACAGGTAGGGGAATTTCATGCCTTAGTACAGGGAAACATAACTGTAGAAGAATATGAGATCAGATTTATGGAACTGGTCAAATATGTATCGTATATGGATAATGACCAATGACAGGAAGAGTGCTTCGTCTATGGATTGAACCCTAAGATAAGAGCTATGGTACGGATGTGGAAACCATCTTCAATAGCGGAGGTGGTGGAAAATGTGTGTTATGCAGAAGAGCACATGAACTTAACCGGGGGTACAAGACTGACATTTCTGCATTGCCCTGGATTCGTAGAAAAGGCCCCGAGGACATTTCCTAGGGGAGGGGGCTCAAGGCCACCGCCATATGGTAACAGAGTCACGCCAAGTACAGTAGCTGCATGGATTTCAATGGCAGTGAGTGCAGCATCTCGTTCATCACCAACGACGCAGACAGGTCAACGACCATCTCAGGGAACAACGAGTAGGGGTAGGGGTTCCAGGGGAAGGAACTCATTTTAGAGATAGTCACATAACAGTGCACAGGTTCAATATCATGTTACCTATTGGGGGTGCAGAGGACCCCATTACCAGCGTGACTGCCCAGAATTACAATCAGGGTTCGTGCATAGAGAAGGAAAGGAACCGATGGGGAGAGAAAGTAGTAGCCACCAGATTTACGCAACAGTTAATAATATCTAGGCCGAACATCAATCCATGGTGGTGGAGTCATCAGGTATGCTAAATCATATCAATGTTAAGATTTTGTTTGATTCCAGTGCGACAGATAGTTTCATTTCACCATCTGCATTAGAAAAGAGTGGGTTGGTAGCCTACGAGCACGATGACTTTAAATAAGTCGAGATGGCTTCGGGGCAAAAAAAAGAAGTAGGACCTAGTGTTGATAATTGTATAGTAGACATGGGAGTGTGTACTACCAGGTTGAAGGTATACGTCACTGCTCTCGGGGCATATGACCTAATCATTGGAATGTATTTGTTAGCAGCTCATCGAGCTTTGGTAGATTGTTTCGCAAAGAGGGTGCTTTGTGTCGACGATGAAGGAAGACCAATAGATATCCAGGGTGTACAGAGAAAAGTGTCGTTACGCTTTATATCAACTATGAAGGTTAAGAAATGCTTGAGGCAAGGGTGTCGAATTTATGTAGTGGAAGAAGTGAATGAAAGGAAGGGACCCTCATTGGATCAGTACCCGGTATTATCAGAATTTAAAGATGTTTTTTTGAACGAGTTACTAGGGTTACCTCCTGAGAGGGAGCTTGATTTTACTATTGAGCTAAAACCTGGTGCAAAACCAATCTCCAAGACTCCGTATCGGATGAAAGCGCCAGAACTTTGTGAATTACAAATGCAGTTGAAAGAGTTACTAGACTTAGGGCTAATAAGGCCCAGTGTCTCACCTTGGGGTGCACCGGTAATTTTTGTAAAGAGGAAGGATGGATCCTTACGACTGTGTATAGACTACAGGGACTTGAACTGTGCTACAGTGAAAAATAGGTACTCAATGCCACGAATAGATGACCTCTTCGATCAGATGAAAGGAGCAGCAGTATTCTCAAAGATCGATTTGCGATCAAGGTATCATTAGTTAAGGATTAAGGAAGGTGATATCCCAAAAACTTCCTTTCAAACTCGGTTTGGACATTACGAGTTTGTTGTAGTACCTTTTTGATTGACCAATGTGCCAGCAATATTCATGAGCCTCATGAACGGCGTATTCCAGAAGTACTTAGACTGTTCTGTACAAGTCTTTTTAGATGACATCCTCATCTATTCCAAGAATGAAAGAGAACACGAGGAACACTTGTGAATAGTGTTTTCCTTCCTTAGAGAGAAAAAATTGTATGGGAAGTTGTCGAAGTGTTCCTTCTTCCAGAAAGAGATCCACTATTTAGGTCATATCATTTTTGACGAAGGAATATCTGTGGACCCAGAAAAGGTAAAGGCCATTATGGAGTGGCCAGTGTCGAAAAATGCCCATGAGGTGAGAAGCTTCATGGGGCTAGTAGGTTATTACCAGAGATTTGTAGAAGGATTCTCAAAAATAGCGAAACCCATCACCACTTTGCAATGCAAGGGGGTTAAGTATGAATGGATAGAAGAATGTGATAGTGCATTCATTGAGCTTAAGAGGTTACTAACCAGTGCGCCAATTCTACAAGTGTCGGATATGGAAAAGGACTTCACAGTCTGCACGGATGCCTTGAAGCAAGGGTTGGGGGTCGTGCTAGTGTAGGATGGAGGAGTGATAGCCTATGCATAATGAAAGTTGAAGAAGAACGAAGAGTTATATGTGAATCATGATTTAGATTTGGCAGTTGTAATGCTAGCTCTGAAACTTTGGAGGCACTATCTTGTGGGGTAAAACTTTGAGCTCAAAATGGACCATCAAAGTTTAAAACATCTCTTCACTCAAAGGGATATAAACGCCAAGCAAAGGTGATGGAGTGAGTTTATGAGTGAGTACGATTTTGGTATATCGTACATCAAGGGAAAGGAAAATGTGGTCGCAGATGCCTTGAGTAGGAGACCATGTATCTTCTCCTTGGTAACCTTAAAGGTCAATCTGAGGGAACATGTGTTGGCACAACTCCAACGAGACAGTTGGTATTTAAAGGTTACTTCGAACCTCTAGAGAGAGAGGCAGTTAGATCCAAAGTATGAAGGATATAGTTTGGAAATAGATGGACTGTTAAGATATCAAGGAAGGATGTACATCCATAAGAATGGGGATATTCGAAGCATCATACTGAAGGAATCCCATAGAGCACTTTATTGTGCGCATCCGGGTGTGAAGAAGATGTACGCAGATATGAGGAAGCTCTTCTTCTGGGTAGGCATGAAGCGTGATGTAGTCCATTTCGTCACAAAATGCCTGGAGTGTCAGCAAGTGAAAGATGACCACCATCACCCAGCAAGCCTCCTACAACCATATGATGTTCCTATGTCCAAGTGAGAAGTCATCTCTATGGATTTTGTTGTGGTGTTGCCGCTCACATCTCATAGACACAATGCCATTCTTGTGATAGTGGATAAGTTAACCAAGAGTGCTCGCTTTATTCTGGTTAGAGATACTTATGATGTCACTAATATGGCACGTGTGTTTGTAAGCTAGGTTATCCGTTTGCACAGGATACCTAAAAAGATCATTTCAGATAGGGACTCCATATTCACTTCTAGGTTTTGGACAAGTTTACAGTCAGCGTTGGGGACTCAGTTTAACTTAAGCATAGCTTATCATCCTGAAACAGATGGGAAAACTGAGAGAGTAAATCAAGTCATGGAAGACATGCTTAGGATGTATGTAATGGATAATCAAACCCAGTGGGAGAAGTACCTACCTTTGGAAGAGTTTGCCTACAATAACAGTTATCATAGCTCCATCAGAATGCCACCCTATGAAGCTTTTTATGGGAGGCCATGCAGAATGCCATTGAGTTGGGATAGACTAGAAGACCGAGTAACATTTGGGCCATAATTGATTCAAGAAATGGAGGAACAGGTGATTCATATTAGGCAGATACTAAAGGAAGCACATGATAGGCAGAAAAGTTATGCGGATGCACACAGGACCGATCGAAGTTATGAAGTGGGAGACGAGGTTTTCATTCGTATCAGGCCTAATAAGAGTACCATATGGTTCAGGAAGGGCACAAAGTTGTCACCTCAATTTAGAGGACCATTCAGGATCCAAGAGAAAATTGGACCCGTTGCTTATCGTCTCGTACTGCCACCCCACTTGCATAAAACTCATAATGTATTTCATGTATTTGTTTTACGTCATTATGTTGCTGATGAAACACATAAACTAAATTGGAAGGAATTGTAGGTATCGGGTGAGGGAACCCTCACGATAGAACCATTACACATATTGGACCGTAGAGTCCGACAGCTCAAAAATCGTCTTGTAGACCAAGTTAAGGTCCAGTGGGACAAGTATAGTCCAGGATCTGCTACTTGGGAAGACACCGAGACACTACGACAAGACTATCCCTCACTATTTTGACCACCTCGAGACCATGTTTCTCGAAGGTTGGGTGTATGT
Source organism: Picea engelmannii (assembly GCA_009831015.1). NCBI lineage: Eukaryota > Viridiplantae > Streptophyta > Pinopsida > Pinales > Pinaceae > Picea > Picea engelmannii. The sequence continues at coordinate 695,811 of ML777666.1, forward strand.
AACACCACCTTTTGACTTAGACAACTAGGATTACCTGAGGCCTATATACCTTATTTTCTAGTCACAGTGAAACTATTAAGTGATACACCTAAACTTTAAATGTATGAACTTTTACGAATGTTTAAATGTTATTGATGATGATGTATGTAATGCGATCTATTATGTGAATGTAAATTTTATGAATGTTTAAATGTTATTGATGATGATGTATATGATGCGACATATTGTGAGAATGTGAATTTAATGAATTTTTAAATGCTACTAGGATGATGTTGGATATGATGCAATCTATTTTGGGTAAATGATAATCTTATGAATAGATGTCGAAATTGAATTATGGGATATTATGAGATCTATTTCTAATTGGAAACTTTGATGTTAATTTACTGGTACAGGGATACCAAATTGAAATGATGCTAGTATGCAATTACATGATGATAATGCATAGAAATGTATGAGTTTGTGTTACAGACTAATCTGCAGGTTATGGGTTATGAAATAGCCAACGAATAATGATGATGAAAGTGGATATCAGGACCACTAACCGAGAAACATTATGGTATGAATATTGTATGAGAAATTTATATTGGTTTGGATGCCTTGCTATGATATGTGGACCAGTGCATGATTTCAGGTACTGACAATGCCCAAAACCGAATAAACGATGACAAAACCTCCAACAACACGGTGCAACTGTATATTCCATTGTAGGGTGTGGACCCTAGTCCTGTTAGGAGGGGTGGAGGAATTTCCCACTGTGTATCCTCCATTTTAGGGTGTGGACCCTAGTTATGATTAGGAGGGGTGGAGGCATTTCCCACCGTGTATCCTCCAAAACTTGAAGTCATGGGAGGACGATGTTAGTTCATGCTCCCCAAGACGTGTGATGATGACTATCAGATGCCTGCTAGAGAATCTTGGTCGAGATAGCGACACTTCCAGTTATAGGTTCTATTTGGAGTTAGGTCAATATAGTTGACGCTCCAAGATAGTCTAGCAAAGGAAGGATAGGAATGGAGATGGAAGTAGGTTAGGGAGGAAGGATGAGTAGTAATAGTTGAGAAGGTATGGAGATCTGTTTGGTGGTGGAATTTAATGTTTTCCCTTCAAAAAAAAAAGAGAAATGAGTATATATGAATATTCATAATTTCGTAACTAAACCACAGTTGTCTAAATAAAAAATTTGAAACGGATAATTGTAATTAAGGAATTTATCAAACAATTGACTGGTTGTTGTCTTTTATAAAAGACTAGTCTTGCTGACTGGATTGGATGCATACATAAATTACTAAAGGATGGTAGTTTTGATTATTAGTACATGCACGAGACTTGTATGTACTAGCTACACATGCATTTCTTATACATATACACTAGTATGTATGAGTTTTCTTGACTTACCTACTGATAATGTCGATTAATTGTTATGAATGTCTGAACCATGTTTCTTTTCCTTGTACCATAAGACACCTTAACTTCGGGACGAAGTTTCCTAAAGGGTGGGTGTATGTAACAACCCTATTTGAATAAATGTTTAAGGATTATTAAGTAAAAATTAATTAGGGGATTAATTGTCTTAATATGGTATTAATTAAACAAGATTGGTATAATGATACTAATTAAATAATTATTAATTAA
>ML777666.1:706652-725276 GCA_009831015.1 Picea engelmannii
TTACCTTTTAAAATCTCTTAAACCACTTTGATTACTTTGACCTTTTGGGGCTTCTAGATGACATATGAGGGTCCTCCAACTTCGTAAGGCCATAACTCTCAAACCGTGAGGAGTTATGTGGCGTTATACATACCAATAAAAATGGCATGACATGTAGTATCCATATAGAATAATATTATCTGAAAATGTATCATAACTCATACCACTACCCATCAAACAATCTTGGGTCCATTACCCAAACCTAGGGTCTCCAACTTCTCATGGCCATAACTCTCTAACCGTGAGGAATTATGTGACATTCCGCATACCACCGGAAATGACATGACAAGAACTATCCATCTAGGATATTATCCCTGACAAATTCACTTTCCTTCATATAATTATTCCAAAATTAACCATGGTTTCTCTTACTCCACAAAGCGTCTTCCTGTGAGGTCTTTCACCATAAGGGGACCACTTTGGAGTTCATCCATATTTACTTCTTATCAACCATGAAAAAACAATAACATGAGTCATATTTACATAAAAAACTATTGGTTCCATTACCCAAACGTTTGTGCTACAGGTCTTTCTTCAAGGGTTGACATCAATGACAACCAACCTTAATCAACAAGCTCCATATTTCTCCACATTTTCCCAAAAAACATCATTTAGGGCCTCAAAACAGCTCCAGAAGTGAAAACCCACTAAAAATAGTAAATTACCAAAATTGCTAGAACACTGTTTTGAGCCAGTTGGAAACGGTGGGTGGCCACTGATATCCACCTAGACCAATCCTCCCTCCTTAGGAAGAAATTGTCTCCATTGTGTTGATTTCCCCCATCAGATGAGGAAATTTTTGTTGAATTTGGCCCCAGGTGAGCCACTTGCCTTGGTGCAGGAGTTGCCCTGCTTTGACGACTTGATAAAGTTGGATCCTTTACTATCAAGTTCCATTTATCTATGTGTCCAAAATATGATCATTGGATTCCTATTGTATGCAGTCAGGGTTGAGCTATGTTGGTGTCAGTGGTTCTGCTACTTCTGAGGTGTCCAATAATGGTGGGAAATAAGGGCAAAGGAGATCCACATTGGACATTGGGTGTAGACCAAGGAAAGGACGAATGGTGAGCTCAAAATAATTCTCCCCCATGTCCTTAGTGATGGTGTATGACCCATAATGGAGTGGGATAAGATTCTGATGGGGTCATGTAGGTCATTTTTTCTTCAAGTGCAACCAAACTTTGTCGCCCACCTAAAACATATGTGGCACCCGATGTTGATCATGGTGCTTCTTGTACTTGTCATTGGACTTATATAGGATATATTGAACCTATTGGTGGATGTGATGGATCCTCTCAATGAAATGGGTGGCTTTTTCAGCTTTAGTTGGAGCAGGAGATGAGTCGGTCAAGGTGACTGCAAGGGGAAGTGCAACATCTATGGGACCCAATGGTTGGAATCCCAACCCCACCTGAAAGGGGTTGTGTCTAGTTGAGCTATGCAGGGCTCGGTTGTAGCTATGGTAGACATAGGGAAGGCTCTCATCCCATGTGTGAGGGTGCTTGTAATTATACATGCGAAGGATATGCACAATAATTCAATTTACGACCTCGGTTTGGCCATCTGTCTAGGGGTGGAAGGTCATGGATTTGGTGAGCTTGGTGTCCAGCAGTGACCAGAGGCTTGACTAGAATGCATTGAGAAAATGACTGTCCTGATATGATACAATGGTTTGTGGTTTTCCAAAATGTACCTAGAATCGTTCAAAGAAGAGCTTGGCAGTGGCCTCTGCTATGATGTTATTCTTGTAGGCAACTAGAATCGCCATGTTAGAAAATCCATCAACAACCACAAAAACACAATCATTTCCTTGATTGGTGGAAATGAGGCTCGACATGTAGTCCATTGAGATGGATTCCCATGGCCTGTCAGGAGTAGGAAGAGGGGTGTACATGCATTGTTTCTTATTGGTTGGATTGGCAATAACACAGGTAGTGCAGGACCTGATATACTTGTTGACCTCTTGTCGAAGTTTCAGCCAGTAGAAATGTTTCTATAGAATTGCCACTATATTTTCGACGCCGAAGTGTCATGCCACCCAGCTATAGTTGGATTCCCATATCATCTTCATTCACTTTCTTGATGGAACACATATATTGCCTAAACGACACAACAACCCATCTTGAAGATGGAAATTATCGACAACTGCGTTTGCACCCAACATTTGGTAGGTGGTGGCGAAGTTTGGGTTTCTCTCATAGAGTTAAGGCCATCCAGAGGTCTCATGGATGCAAGAGTCTAGCATTGTGGTGAGTGCCATGACTGGTGGTTTGCTGAGGCAATTAATGATGCTATTGGTGCTTCATGTTTTATACTTGATGTTGAGGTGGAATTGCTGCAAATATGTGAACCACTTTTTATGGTGGTCATTTTGCAATTTTCCTTGTGTCTACATGAGATGAAGTGGATTATGATAAGTGTGTATGACTATATCCTTACCAAGAATGTAATGTCTCCACTGGCGGTAGGCTTACACAATGGAATACATTTATTTGTCATAAGTAGGGTACTTATAGATAACATCTGATAGTGTCTCACTATGATAGGCCACGGGGTGGCCATGCTGAGTGAGAAGGATGGCCACAACATAGTTTGAATCATCTATCTCAATCTCAAATAGTTTTTGTAGGTATGGTAGTGAAATTACTGGGGCTGAGCATAAGAGCTTCTTCAAATCATCAAATGCTTGTTGTTGGGACCGGCCCCACACAAATTTCTCCTTACCACCACCCCTAGTTATTTCTCTAAGGGCCCATGCAATATGGGATAATCCCAACATGAACCTGCGATAGAAATTGGCAAGGCCTAAGAAGCTCTAAATCTTAGTGAGTGTGGTTGGGGTTGGCTAGTCACAGATGACTTGGATATTGGATGGATCCACATGTACGCCATGTTGATTGTTAAGCCCTAATATTGGCTCATTACCCCTTAATTGGGGCATATTATATTAGTAATGTTATTTTATTTATGTCAGCTTTAGTCCATTAGTTGTAATTATACCTCCTAGTATCCTATATATACCAAGGAGACATTTTCATTTTGAATCATCTTGTACTTGAACATTTAAGTGGGGTAGAAGGAGGTTTCCCCATCGAAGAGGCTTATTATCTGAAATTATCTCTTTTTCAAGGCGTTGAGTACTTTTTCTGAGGATTTTCTATGCTATATTGATATTTGGTTCTTAACATATGGTATCAGAGCTCAAGGTCTTGGGGTTTCGCTGCTACATTTGAGACACCTTGGAATTTTCGCTATAAATTTTTTTCTACGGTATTTCATAAGGAATGTCTTGGAGGATATTTAGTAGATGGATCAAGGTACGTTGGGTTCAAAATTAAGCTCCTGAGGCCTTATAATTTCGGAGATACATCCTGTACAAGATAGGATTCTGGAATCATCCTTAACTGAGTCATTGTGGAATTTTCACTATAAAATATTTTCTATAGTGTTTCCGACCCTAAACTATGGAGGCTATTTACAGAAATTAGTAAGGTATCCATGGTAAAAATTTCAGCTTTTGGTTCATCGTAAATTTGTAGATACACCCTTTGTAAGATAGGGTATCTAACTAATCCTATTGACTAGTCTCAAGAAGGTGTTCTAGGTAAAACAATCATAAGTTCTTCCTAGAGTATACAAATTACATGGGAATTTTTTCATTGGATCATGGACAGTCTGTAGTATTTCTGGTATGATTTTTATAATTTTATATCAATTATTTTGTGTGGGGCACACTATACAAGTGAGATCTCCTGTAAAGGCCAAAAATCGGCAAGTTGTGGGGAAGTTACCGTAAATTCCACTTGACACATCCAATTTTGATCAGACCTGTGGCATTGCAGAGAAAAAATATCAGAGAAATACATAAAATAAAGTTTCATACCCAGAAGGGCCGAAACATGGGAGATACAACAAAAGAAATATTGTCTAGCATAACCACCTCAAAATCAAGGTTCAAAAGTGATACCTGGCCAACATGCCACCCAAAAAGGGAACTTATGCACCAAATCAGCCTCCAGAAAATCCTACTTGGACTCTTGATGAAGGTGAAGAAATGAGTAGGGACATAAATGAACTACAAGATAAGATGGATTCAATGGAAGCTAAGTTGGATACTAAGATGGATTCAAGGGAAGCTAAGTTGGATACTAAGATGGATTCAATGGAAGATAAGTTGGATACTAAGATAGATGGTTTAAAAGGGGAGATCATGGAAGTATTGAAAATTTTCGTAACAGAAAAGACACCTGAAAGTGGAAATGCATCCCATGAAATTCATGATGAGGATAGAAGGAAGGTGAATGAAGAATGGAGAAAATCCAACTTTGGTTTGAAGACCAACCACGTTCCTAAGATTGATATGAGGAAGTTTGATGGCAAGGACCCAATCACATGGATACTTCATATGGAGCAATTCTTTGATCTCCATAATGTGCCACATACACAAAAGGTACGAATTTCTTCTTTATATTTAGAACCTAAAAAATTTGTATGGTATCGATGTCTTTGTTCTCGCAAATCACTCGTCACTTGGACAATTTTCACGGAAGAAATGATAGCACACTATGAGGATACAAAGAGGAATACCTTATTTAGCCAATTGATAAATCTCAAGCGAAAGGGTTTAGTTACCGAGCACATTGAGAACTTCCAAAGATTGAATATAAAGGTAATTGATATTCAATATGAGTACTTGATTGATGTATTCATAGGAAATTTAAAGGATAACATTCAACATGAGGTTCGCCTTTGGGAACCCAAATCATTGGAGAATGCATTTAAGGTGGCAAGAAATGTTGAAAGTAAAAATATGTCTATGGCTACTAGAAGGACCAATCCTAACTGTTATTGTTTAAGCCATTATTATAGATGTTTTCATTTCATTAGATAACAATAGCATAATCCAAGATCACTGAGAAATACACAATCACAAGAGACACAACATTTATCCTGGGAAACCCTCTAGGGGAAGAAAACCCAACAAAAATTCCTTAATATAAATAGCCAATACAATGCCAAGAGATCTTATGCTAAAAAAGAAAGTCCTCTCCCAAGATATGTGCCACTCTCTCTCTCCTTTGCCGGTAACAGATCAAAACTTGTCTCTCAAATTGAGCAAGTGAGTTGTGTTCAAATGAGGCGCTAGCCTCCTTTATTTATACAATTTTTGGCACATGTGAAGTGTCTCTTCACTGGCAGGGCCGACTTCTCAATCTGGGTGGGTAAACCCACCTTTATTATATTTCTAGGTCTCTTAATTAACTATTGGGGTCGACTTCTTATTTTTCCTATTATAATTGTCTGTTGACCAATCCGCAAAAGGGGATTTGGTCCTATTAAAATAACCGACATGATAAATCCACAATGGGGATTGATCCTCTGAATAAAATATCAATAATAATAAGAATACTCTTTGCAGTTACATTATTTAAACACTCCCCCTTAACAATAAGGGTATTCTTTAGCAACATCATGTAAGAGAGAGAGGTCAGAATCATCAATATCATCTTGGTTGGTGTATCTATAAATCATTGGAAGTTTTCTTCATCGGCAGTATCGTCATTCTTGAAAGAATTCCATCATCATCTGCATCAATATGTATCAGTATAAAAAATGGTACCTCATCACAACACTAGGTTGGCCCATCACAGTACTAGACTAGCTCTATGTCACAACTGTTAAGCTGGTAGCTCAGTGCAAGTCACATCTTGCTTTACGTATAACAACTAGGTCAGAAGAAAGGTATACATCATCTTGCTTTATGTCTAACAGTTGGGTCAGAAGTAAGGAACACATCATCTTGCTTTATGTCTAACAACTAGGTTAGAAGTAAGGAACACATCATCTTGCTTTATGTCTAACAACTAGGTTAGAAACAAGGAACACATCATCTTGCTTTACGTCTAACAGTGAGGTCAAAAGAAAGGAATCATCTTTCTTTACATATAACAATGAGGTCAGAGGCAAGAAACACACACATCATCTTGCTTTACATCTAACAACGAGGTCAAAACCAAGGAATCATCTTTCTTTATGTCTAACAGTGAGGTTAGAAGCAAGGAACACACACATCATCTTGCTTTACATCTAACAGCGAGGTCAAAAGCAAGGAATCATCTTTCTTTACGTCTAACAGTGAGGTCAGAAGAAAGGAGCACACACATCATCTTACTTTAGATCTAACAGCGAGGTTAGAAGCAAGGAATCATCTTGCTTTACGTCTAACAACGAGGTCAGAAGCAAGGAACACACACATCATCTTGCTTTACATCTAACAGCGAGGTTATAAGCAAGGAATCATCTTTTTTTACGTCTAACAGTGAGATTAGAAGCAAGGAATCGTATATACTCCCCCTTTCAAGGAGGGTCCTTTCGAACTATACCAAGATTATCTCGAAAGTGTTCAAACTTTACATGAGATAGAGGTTTGGTCAACACATCAACAACCTGTTCATCTATGCTAACATACAGGAGTTTCAAGGCTCCTCTCTGCACCATGTCACGTATGTAATGATAGTGAATCTCTATGTGCTTCAATCTGTCATGAAATACAAGATTCTCTGTCATTTTTATGCAACTCTAGTTGTCACATAGTATCGTGGTTCCTTCCATATCTAGGTCAAATAGACCGGTCAACAACTTTTGAAGACATATAGCTTTACAGCTAGCAGAACATGTGGCAATGTACTCTGCTTCCACTGTGTTGAGAGAAATACTGGATTGTTTCCTACTCTACCATGAAATCATGGCTAATCCCAAACTGAAAAAACATCCGGAAGTTCTTTTTATGTCAGCAACGCTTCCTGCCCAATCTGAATCAGTGTATCCACTCAATGTGAAATTATGATCTCCGTCATAACTGAGGCCATAATATATCATACCTTTAAGGTACCTTATCACATGTTTTTCAACCACTAGGTGAACATGTCTGGGCTCTACCAGAAACTGACTCAAGGTGTTCAGGACAAAACAAATGTCTAGTCTGGTGTTTGTCAGGTACATCAGTGATCCAATAATTTGTCTGTATAGTGTGGCATCAATCAAATATGATGAAGTATAGACCAAAAGCTTCAACTTCGCTTCCATGAGTGTATTCATGGGTTTTCATTCCAGCATGTCGAATCTCTTTAAGATCTCGACCGTGTACTTCCCTTGGTTAAGGAAGATCCTCTCTGGACTCTGCCATACCTCAAGACCTAAGAAATAATGAATTAGGCCAAGGTCTTTCATTTCAAATTCAGAGGCAAGTCTCCTTTTACATTTAGCGATGAGCTTCCCTTCTCTAGTTAAGAATAATTCATCGACATATAGTAGTAAGATTACTGGTTCATTATCCATAATTTTGAAGTAGATATTTGAGTCTGCTTTACTCTTGGTAAAGCCTAAGCTCGTCAAGAAACTGTCTATATGGCCATACCAAGCTCTAGGAGCTTGATTCAATCCATATAAGGCTTTCTTCAATCTACAGACATGAGACTTCCTATCTTCAACCTCAAATCCTTGAGGTTTCTCTATATACACTTCCTCTTTGATGACATCATTTAGGAAAGTTATCTTCACGTCCATCTGGTGCAGCTTCCACTTCATCTTAGCTGCAAGAGCTATGATGGTCATGATCGAAGTGTATCTGGCCATAGGAGTGAATGTCTCTTCATAGTCAATGCCTTCCTTTTGGGAAAATCCATGAGCGATAAATCTTGCTTTATATTTCTCAATACTTCCATTAGTAGCATGTTTTATTTTGAAGAGCCATTTTGATGATACCACATCCTTACTTTTTGGTCTGGGAACTATTTCCCATACACCATTATTTATTATGGATTGATATTCCTCTATCATGGCATCTTCCCATTCCTTCTTTTGAATGGCTTCTTCAAAGCAGGTAGGCTCATCATCTAGGAGATCACACATCAAAGCCATGTAACTAGAGAATGGCTTTGGTCTTTTCACTTGTCTTGAGGTTCCTTCTGGAAAACCATACTTCTCTCCATATTGATAAGCTCTCTTGCCCAAGCAGGATTTATTTTATGGGAGAAGGTCATTTGAGGAGTGTCTTGAACTTCTGTTACATCATGGTCTTCAAGATTTTCCTCATCAGGGGAAGTTACAACTTTCCTCACTGGTTTTGTAGCTCTAGGAACTTCCCTCATGGGTTCTGTAATCCTGGGAATTACTGGTTCCTCTTCATATACTTCTTCAAGATGGCATCTTCTTGATTTCTTAAGTGTTTCTTTTTCATCAAAGGTCACGTCCCTGTTGATCTCAATATGCTGGTGACCTGGTTTATAGATTCTGAAGGCCTTGGAGACCTCACAGTATCCCACAAATATTCCCTTCTTTTCGAAGGGTTCCATATTGTTTCTCTTCTCTTTTGGAATGTGTATGAAGACAGGGCAGCCAAATATTTTGATATGGCTTACCTTTGGCTTCTTTCCGATGAACATCTCTTCCGAGGTCTTGAACCCAAGTGCGCTATGGGATAATCAGTTCTGCACATAAACAACTGCCATTGTTGCTTCTGGCCATAAGCACATAGGAAGATATTGATCATGGATCATAGTCTTCAAAGATTCCATAATTGTTCTGTTCTTCCTTTCAGCTACACCGTTTTGTTGAGGATTATAGGGAGTAGTAAGTTCCCTCTTGGTCCCAACATCTCTGCAAAATTTCATGAACTCTTTTGAGGTATATTCTCCTCCATTATCTGACCTGAGTATCTTAATCTTCCTTTCAAAAAGATTCTCTATCAAGGCTTTAATATCCTTGAATTTTCCGAATACTTCATCTTTAGATTTCAAGAAATATATCCAGGTGTTGTGAGAATAGTCATCAATGAATGATACATAGTATACATACCCACTAATGGAGGATGATGGCATTGGGCCACACATGTCTAAATGAATGAGTTCCATTACTCCTTCTGCTTTGTTGTCCCTCTTTGGAAAAGGTTTCTTGATATTTTTCCCTTGTGCACATCCATTTCATATGCCTTCTTGATCACCCTTGAGTTCTGGTAAACCTGTGACAGCTTTGCATAGGTATGGTAGCGCCTTGTAGTTGATGTGAGCTAATATTCTAGATTTCACATGGATTCTTCAATAGCATGGGTCATGGCAGCTTCTGATTGACCCTTTAGCTTATACAAGCCACCTTCTTCTTTTCAATGATGATTTCTTCTTTTAAGGTTTCTCCTTTAGTATGTTTCCTTCTGCAACCTTCACTATTGCTTCATCACGTGACCTGGAGCAAGGTCACCAAAACAACAAGCAAGAATAATATCCTTCTGATAATATAAATCAATAGCATGAACAATCATCATAGTAGCTCCTTTTGAGATATCACTTATAATTTATCTGAAGCAAAGATTAAAGGTAAGGAATACAATATGAAATGAGGTCAACACTCCCATAGTGTTGTGACCAAGCATTCTTCCATGGCAACCTAGAACTAACACACAGGGTTTCTCCTAGAAAAGGTGTTATTTGTATCAGGAAAAGTATTTACCTCTATATGCTCACATGTTATCAAGTATAATACTTTACGACGACTGCTATCTCAACTATAGTCATTAGATTGTCATGTGTACCTTTGAATCTTATTAATATTGATTAATCAAACCTGGAGCCTTGTCCTCAAGAATGAGTGCTTGTTTTTCTTCTAGGTCTCCTTCACTCAAGTGATGAGTGATTTCTTCAACCTGTATTATGTACTGAGACAATACGCTATCTTGACAGAAGGTTAGGTTATAGGATAATCTTTATGATCAACTTTTAATCCTTCTAATAATTTGATCATAGCTTCAACATGAAACATTGATCAAGATAATGTTATGACAAATAGATGCATATCAACATAATCACACCAGGGTTGCATCATTCCTCTGAATGTGTTGGATCTTGAGATCCTTCTGGATCTATGGCAAGAGATCCCTTCTCCTGCAAATACTCTTTCAGGTTTAACCACTAAACATATGTGAGTACATACCTCCGATGACATTTGCAAGTTGTGGCTCCATATAGTAGCAATGGTAATCATTACCAACTCTTAAGAAAACTTCAAGGGTGACTGCCACTAGTAGTACAGCTGCTACTGCAACTGGTTCTGAGACTACAACTGCAACTGGTTCTGAGACTGCAACTGCAACTGCAACTTTAGGGTTTTATGAGAAAACCCTAATTTTTTAAACTTCAAATTTTGAAATTCTGATCCAAGGGATAGATGCGTTGAGCTGAGGCAAGTTAGCGGGTGTAGTCATATTTATGAAAATCCAACTTTTACCTGCTCAAACTTGATCTGTAGATTTTTGGACTGGTGCTTATGGTACTTCTGGTACTCTCGTACTTTTGGTACTTCTGGTACTCTGGTTTTTTGGTACTTTGTGAAACTAGGGTTTCACTTTTCGAGAGATCTAGCCACTGAAAAGGTGCATTGATGGTGACAAAATGATCCTTGGGGGAGGGCACAACTTTCTAGGTGGTTTTGGAGTCGAAAAGCTTCACTCTTGAAAAACCCTAATTTGCAAGTATGGAAACAATGACGTTTTTCTCTTGGGAAATATGCTTCCTTTAGGTTGGCTCTGATACCATGTTAATTCTTAAGCCATTATTATAGATGTTTTCATTTCATTAGATAACAATAGCATAATCCAAGATCACTAAGAAATACACAATCACAAGAGACATAGCATTTATCCTGGGAAACCCTCTAGGGGAAGAAAACCCAACAAAACCTCTTTAGTATAAATAGCCAATACAATGCCAAGAGATCTTATGCTAAAACAAAAAGTCCTCTCCCAAGATATGCGCCTCTCTCTCTCCTTTACCGGTAACAGATCAGAACTTGTGAAATATCCTTGATCCGACTGATCAAGATATTCGCTACTGTTCTAATGCTCTGTCCTGCAGATCTGATACACTGGGGGTTTTTGGATGTGTTTTAGCCGTGTGTTTGAGATATTCTTCGGTTATTGTGGTTGCATGTTGGTTATTGCAGGTGCATGTTGGTTATTACATGTTCATGTTGCATATTTAAGGTTTATCAATCATATAAGGACACATGCAAAAGTATAGAATGCCAACTGCTCAATATCATGAATAATAACGGTTCAAGCATGGAAATACAATAGCCTACTGGAAATATAGAACCTAAACGTTAGTCATATCTCCTAGATCTGTACTGGAATACAATCAAATAAAAAAAAATACTTGTGATCATAAGAAGATAGCAGATCTGATGCATGCACGGAAAGATCAACAAAAATGTGTGATTCCGGAGAAATACAATAACTGCTACCAGCTGGAAAACTCAAACTGAAGAATACACCATCAGAATGTGCCCGAAAATGCTCCAATAGAAGTGCCCTAGGCTTTATACTGGAATGGATGTTTGTCGGATCTCGGATCTTACCCCAACGACACTAGATCTGGACCCCTGGGGGGTTTGTGCCCCTCCTGGAACACTGAATGTGCCCCAAAACATTCCACCAACATAATATACTGCTATATGTCTCAAAATGATCATCTCATCAAATGATGAAATGGGTCAGAAAGATTTTTCCAGATCTGCCCTGAAACTCTGCATGCAACGCCAAATGTCTGCCCGAAATAACTGCGCCCTAAATGGATGGATGAATCAATATGAACGATTCCACCATTGGAATCTAATGATATATGTCTCAATGGAAGCTCCCTGGCTGGATCCCCAATGGGTCGAAACAAAACTACAATTGGGACACAGGTCTATTGCAACTCTCCAAACCCTCAAACTAGCTTGCGCCCTCCTTGGCTGAGTTGCACCCTCCACAACGGAAACTCCTGAAACGTACAGTGAAATACATGTATGGTATCTCTGATGGGATAGGGTGTGTCTCTCAACACCGAAACCGATCAAGGGTGGTGGTTTCCTCCAGAAATCCACAAAACAGTAAGGTCGACTCTCCTCCTCCTCTGGGAACTCTCAACATCAAATCATAATAATGCATAATGAGGAATTAGGTCAAATTCCTCCCTTTATATCTTTCCCAATATAATTATTCATTGAAATCACTTAAGTTGGGCACCTTTCCTCCTAAAGTTATTTATTTTTCAATTAAGTCCCCCCTTAACACCTTTTCATTCTAATTCTTCATTGACTTAGGCTTAAGTGACTTTTCCTAAGTATTTTGGCTTAATTCATCATTCAGCCATTAATTCCTCCCTATTTCTCAATATTGTTCCATGTTTGTGCTTGACTATAGTCTACGGGAACATATAGACTACTAAGTCACTCCTTGTTGGCCTACTCTTGGGAACGAGACATCACAGTCCTCCCTTCCCAAGATTGTTTTTCCTCAAGCAACATCAATCCTAGGTGCTGCAGAATATGCTCTCCCTCCCATGTGGCATCCTCCACTAGAAGACCCCTCCATCTAACCAAGCACTCTCTGATGATCCTGCTCCTCAATCTACGCTCTCTCTACTCTAGTACCTCCTCTGGCACTAGTTCCAACTGACCCTCCTTATCCAAGGGTGGAAACTCCTATGAAATGCTAATCTGTTGTCCCACCGCCTTTTTAAGGCAAGAGACATGAAAGACGTTATGAATCTTGCTACCTTTTGGTAGCTCTATTTCATATTCCACATCGCCTATCCTCCTAATGACTCTGTATGACCCATAGAAATTTGGCTTCAGTTTCTCTTCTCAGCTCCACTTCAAGGAAGATTGTCGGTATGGCTGTAATCACAGGAAAACCAAATCTCCTACCTCAAAACTGCGCTCAACTCTGTGTCGATCTGCATATATCTTTTGTTGATTTTGAGTTGACTGCAAGTTCTCCTTTGTTTATCAAAGGATCCTTTGACTCTCCTCCACCTAATCCTTGGCCCCCGGGACCCTGCTGTCCCCAAACACATTATCTATAAAGGAGGGTGCATCGTATACATACAATGCCCTGAATGGTGACATCCTGATAGGCATATGGTAAGTTGTGTTGTAGAAATACTCACCCATATGTAACCATCTCACCCAAGTGTGTTGTTGTCCCCCCACATAGTTCCTCAGATACCCTTCCATCCATTTGTTGATGATCTCTGTCTTCCCATCTCTCTGTGGATGGTAGTTGGTACTCGTGGCTAGCTCTGTGCCTGTCAATCTGAAAAGCTTCTGCCAAAATACGCTGATGAATCGCCCATCCCTATCACTAACTATCTGCCTGGGTAACCCATGCAACTAGAATACCTCCCTGAAGAAAAACTTTGCTACCTATATGGCCTTGTAGTTTATAGGTATGGTGAAGAAATGTGCGAACTTGGTCAGTCTGTCGACCACCACAAATATACAGTCCCTTCCCTGCACTCTAGGGAGGCATGTAATGAAATCCATGGAAATGCTCTCCCATTTCTACTCTGAAATGGGTAGAGGTTGTAGTAGCCCTGCGGGATGTGTCTGCTCGGACTTGTTTTGCTGACAAGTCATCCACTCTCGTATGTGTTTCAGCACATCATCCCTTAGACCCTTCCATGATAATCTCCCTGATCTGCCTATAAGTTTTGAAGTATCCCTGATGCCCTGCTGTTGGTGAAACATGACACACCTTCATAATCTTCCCTTTCAAGGTGGATTCTGGAACCAAGTAGATCCAACTCTTGTAGAAAATGACGTCATCAAGAACCCGATATCTATCATCAATCACTTGCCCATCCATCACCTCACAAGAAAATTTGTTTTTGGAGTATTCTACCAACAAATGAGCTTTCCAATCTGTACAAATATCCATCATCGAACATCCTGTTGGTCTCCTGGAAAATGCATCCACCACAACATTCCTTTTTCCCTTGACATACTCAATATCAAAGTCAAATGCTTGGATCTTTGAGACCCACTTCTGCTGCCTCTCGCTGAGGTCCTTCTGGTCAAGGAAATACTTGAGACTGTTATGATCAGTCTTCACTACAAACCTGCTGCCAACCAGATACTGCCTGAATTTGGTTAAAGAATGCATGATCGCTAGCATCTCCTTGTCATAAATAGGATAGAGTCTCTCCGACTCGTCGAGCTTCCTACTCTCAAACACAATGGGGTGGCCCCCTTGCATCAAGACTGCTCCAATCCCCACCCCTGATGCATCACACTCTAAGACGAATGGCTGAGAAAAGTCTGGGAGGGCTAGAACAGGGCATGTGCTCATAACCTCCTTCATTTTCTTGACTGTCTGTTGTGAATCCTCTATCCAATGAAAATCACCCTTCTTTGTCAAGTCTGTGAGTGGTGCTCCCAACTATGAAAAACCCCTGACAAACCGCCTATAGTTACTGCATAACCCAAAGAATCCTCTCAGCTCTGTGAGATTCTTGGGTGTTGGCCAATCCACAATCGCTCTAATCTTTTCCTGGTGAACCTGTACTCCTTGCCCACTGATGATATTCCCTAAGTACAATAGTTCCCTCATGCCAAATTCACATTTGGATTCCTTGTCATATAAAGACTGGGCCTTCATAATATCCAAGACCTTCCCCAAATGTGCTAAATGATCATCCCATGTCTTGTTGTAGATCAATATATCGTCGAAGAATACCATAAGGTACTTCCTCAAATGTCCTCTAAAGATATGGTTCATGCAAGACTAGAAAGTGATTGGTGCATTGGTCAATCCAAACGGCATGACCAAGGACTCAAAATGTCCGAAATGGCATCAGAATGTTGTCTTCTCAATATCCTGCTCCCTGATGTTGATCTGATGGTATCCTGAATGTAGATCAATCTTACTAAAGAATATTGCCCCATGTAGTTCATCCATCAGCTCATCTATGCGTGGAATGGTGTAATGATTCTTGATTATTTTCTTGTTGAGCGCTCTATAATCGATGCACATCCATAATGTGCCATCCTTCTTCAATACTAGTACTATTGAAGATGCAAAAGGACTCCTGCTAGGCTTGATATGCCCCATAGCGAGCAATTCTTTGATTGCTTTCTCAATTTCATCCTTAAATTTTTTGGGGTGTCTATAGGGTGCTATAATCACCGGTGTAGCCCCTGCCTCTAACTCAATCATTTTCTCAAAACCCCTATTTGGCAGTATCCCTGGTGGTATCGGCCCAAATACTGGCTCATAATGTCCCAGAATCTCTTTGATTTGTGGATGGTACTTCTCCCTACCCTCTGAGTCCTTTTGCATGGTGATCCAACACTCTGCTGCGTAAGCCACATCACCATGACAAAAAATCTGCTCCATCCTCTTTGTCGATACTACTCGAGGTGTCCCTGTAGACATGCCTCTAAGCACAACTCTTAATCCACTGGCATCTCTGAAGCTCATGGTCAACATCTGATAGTTGAACCCAATCTCCCCCAATGAATATAACCACTGTACTCCCAACATGGCATCCGTATCTGATAGGTCAACTACATAAAATGTGTCAGTCAGGGTGTAGTTGCCAAGTTTGACCTCTAGGTCAGGGATCATGTCCAAGCATGTCATCATGTATCCATCGGCCACTGCCACATGGAATCCCTCAAAATCCTCTGTGTGTAACCCCCTCCTGGCTACCAAGGATGCATCTATGAAGTTGTAGGTGGCCCCACCATCCACTAAAGTTGTCATGCGTTTCCCTTGTAGATGACCCTTCAGCCTGAGAGTCTTGTACCTGGGTATTCCTGAAAGGGTGGCTATAGTTCCCACTTTCACCTCTCTATGAGTTTTGGCCTCCTCCTAGGGCTGGGCCCTTGCCGGTATCGGAGGTTTCTTCGGCTGCTGCTATATCTCATGCATGGTCTCAGTCTCTGAATCACTGTCTGTCGGTGCCTGAATATCCTCATCCTCCTCCTCACTGCTGGATTCCACTTCAATATAGTGGATCTGTCCCTTCCCCATGCATCTATGCCCGAGGACCCAAGGATCTCTGCAAGAGAAGAAAAACTTCTTCCTCATCAACTCCTATCGTGTATCATCATCCAACTTGGGCGTACCCTTCCATTCCCTTGGAAGATTCTTCGGATCCTTGTCTCTCTGTGGTATAAAAGGTTTAGTGAAAGGTTTAGTTTTTGGTACCGAGTCCAACAAATCTCTAGTGCGTCGGATGACATTCTACAAGGAATGATGTCGGTATGCCTTCACCCAACCTCTCAAGGGTTCTGTGAGCCCTTCGGTGAATAGCATGACTAATCACTACTCAGATATGTCTGTCACTTCCACTGCTACTCTCTGAAACTCCGAGATGGATGCCTCTGTTGTGCCAGTTTGTCTCAACTGGGCTAAATCTCTGAAGTGAATCTCTAGTTCCCTCCTATCAAATCTATCCATGAGTCTCTCTATGAACTCTTTGTAGGAGGTGATGTGATTGTGACCCAATGTCACCAATCTGTGATACCACCACTCGTGTGCCTCACCCTCCAAGTGTAGGGTGGAGAAACTGATGGCCTTTGCCTCGGTCATCTGGTTGAGCTTGTAGTAGGTATCTATTTTATGTACCCAAGCTCTAGTAGTGCATCTGGATGATTCGTCAAAAGAAGGTATGGTGAGTTTACCAAATTTTCGGATGAAGTCAATGTTATGCCCCTGCTGATGTTGCTTCCCTCCCCTTTGTGGCTCTCTAGGATGGTTCCTGAGTCTGAGTCCACAATACTCGACTAAGGTCATGTCATGATGAAAGTCATGGCCCAATACCGCATACTCTCTCTGATACTCTGCAATTTCCTCTGCATGTGTGGGCGGTCTCTGTGCTATCGGTATCTGGGATGCTACCGGGGTTGCCCTCTGGAAACTGGGAAACAGCGAACGTGGAATCCTACTCACAGAGGTATACGTGCGAGTGGGTGACTGGGGTCTACTACCTACCCCTGAGTTCCCATGTGCTGCATGTGGGCCTTGTGTGCCCAGAATGTCTACCATAGCTAGTCTATCTACTACCTGAGCCAAAGACTAAGACATGGTCCGCTGGCTAGCTAGCATGTCACTGATAATCTGCATGAACGCTACATCTGGATCCACGGGGGCCTTACCACTGCCCTTTGGTCATTCATACCTATCACCTAGCCTCTTCTCTACTTCACGCTCAGCCTCGTGCTCTGCTTCTCTAAGTGCCTCTTCTTCTTCCTCTGAACTGGGAGGGAAGGGAGGAAAGTTAGGCCTATACCTTCTTCCCCTTCACCTGTTGTAAGTGACATATTCGTCACCTTCGTGCTCATGGCCATCTGGTTCTTCTGTTGGATTCATGGTATTTAGTCATAGGCTGGCGGGACTAAAGCTCTGATACCACTGAAATATCCCTGATCTGGATGATCAATATATTCGCTACTGTTCTAATGATCTGTCGTGTAGATTTGATACACGGGGGGTTTTTGGATGTGTTTTAGCCATGTGTTTGAGATATTATTAGGTTATTGTGGTTTCATGTTGGTTATTATAGGTGCATGTTGGTTATTACATGTGCATGTTGCATATTTAAGGTTTATCAATCATATAAGGATGCATGAAAAAGTATAGAATGTCAACTACTCAATATCATGAATAATAATGGTTCAAGCATGGAAATACAATAGCCTACTGGAAATATAGAATATAAACATCAGTCAGATCTCCTGGATCTATACTAGAATACAATCGAATAACAAAAAATACCCATGATCATAAGAAGATAGAAGATCTGATGCATGCACGGAAAGATCGACAAAAATGTGTGATTCCGGAGAAATACGGTAACCGCTACTAGCTGGAAAAATCGACCTGAAGAATCCATCGTCAGAATTCACCTAAAACTGCTCCAATAGAAGCACCCTATCCTCTATACTGGAATGGATGTCTGTCAGATCTTGGATCTGACCCTGGCGGCACTGGATATGGACCCCTGGGGGGTTTGTGCCCCTCCTGGAACACTGAATGCACCCCAAAATATTCCACCAATGGAATTTTTTGCTATATGGCTCAAAATGATCGTCTCATCAAATGATGAAATGGGTCGAAAGGATTTGTCTGGATCTGCCCTGAAACTTTGCATGCAACACCAAATGTCTGTCCGGAATAACTGCGCCCTGAATGGCTGGATGAATAGATATGCATGATTCCACCATCAAAATATGATGATAGATGGCTCAATGGAAGCACCCTGGTTGGATCCCTAATGGGTCATAATGAAACTACAATCGAGACATAGGTCTATTGCATCTCTCCAAACCCTCAAACTAGCTTGCACCCTCCTTGGCTGAGCTGCGCCCTCCATAATGGAAACTCCTGAAACGTACGATGAAATACCTAGATGGTTTCTCCGATGGGATAGGGTGTGTCTCTCAACGCCAAAACCGATCAAGGGTGGTGGTTTCCTCTAGAAATCCACAAAACAGTAAGGTTGTCTCTCCTCCTCCTCTGCGAACTCTCAACATCAAATCATAACAATGCATAAGGTCAAATTCCTCCCTTTATATATTTCCCAATCTAATTCTTCATTGACCTCACTTAAGTTGGGTTCCTTTCCTCCTAAAGTGATTTATTTGTCAATTAAGTCCCCCCTTAACACCTTTTCATTCTAATTCTTCATTGACTTAGGCTTAAGTGACTTTTCCTAAGTATTTTGGCTTAATTCATCGTTTAGCCGTTAATTCCTCCTTATT
>ML777666.1:729884-741139 GCA_009831015.1 Picea engelmannii
ATCATTTATGTCCCTACGCATTTCTTCACCTTCATCAGGAGTCCAATTAGGATTTTCTGGAGGCTTATTTGGTGTAGAAGGTCCCTTTTTGGGTGGCATGTTGGCCAAATATCACTTTTGAGTCTTGATTTTGAGGTGGTTCTTGCTAGACAATATTTATTCTGTTCTATCTCCCAAGTTTCGGCCCTTCTGGGTATTAAAATTTATTTTAGGTAGTTCTTTGATATTTATTCTCTGCAATGCCACAAGTCTGATCAAAATTCGATGTGCCAAGTGGAATTTACGGTAACTTCCTCACAACTTGCCGATTTTTGTCCTTTCCAACAGATTTCACTTGTATAGAATGCCCCGCACAAAATAATTGATATCAAATTATGAAACTCACACCCAAAATACTAAAGACTGTCCACGATCCAATGCAACCATTCCCACTCGATTTGGATACTCTATCAAGAAGTTATTCTTGTTTTACCTGGAACACCTTCTTGAGACTAGTCAATAGGACTAGTCAGATACCCTATCTTACACAAGGTGTATCTACAAATTTAAGATGACCCAGAAGCTGAACCTTTTACCAAAGATATATTACTAATTTTTGTAAATGGCCTCCATCTTTCAGGGTCTGAAGCATTACAAAAAAAAAATTATAGTGAAAATTCCGTAATGACTCATTTCAAGATGATTCCAGAACCCTATCTTGTATAGGCTGTATCTCCGAAATTATAAGGCCTTAGGAGATTAATTTTGAACCCAACGTACCTTGATACCTCTACTAAATACCCTCCAAGAGGTTCCTTCTGAAACATTGTAGAAAAAAAGTTATAACGAAATTTCCACGGTGTCTCAAATGTAGCAGTGAAACCCCAAGACCTTGAGCTTTGATACCATATGCCAAGAACCAAACATCAATATAGCATGGAAAAAACGCATGAAAAGTACTCAATGCCTTGAAACAGAGATAATTTTAGATAATAAGCCTCTTCGAGGGGGAAACCTCCTTTTACCCCACTTAAATGTTCAAGTACCAGATGATTCAAAATGAAAATGTCTCCTTGGTATATATAGGAGACTAGGAGGTATAATTACAACTAATGGCCTAAATCCGACATAAATAAAATAACATTACTAATATAATATGCCCCAATTAAGGGGTAATGAGCCAACATTAGGGCTTAACATATAGTCTACTGGAACATATAGACTACTAAGTCACTCCCTGATGGCCTACTCTTGGGAACGGGACATCACAACTTGTCTCTCAAACTGAGCAAGTGAGTTCTGTTTAAATGAGGTGCTAGCCTCCATTATTTATACAATTTTCGGCATGTGTGAAGTGTCTCTTCACTAACAGGGACGACTTCTCAATCTGGGTGGGTAAACCCACCTTTATTATATTTCTGGGTCTCTTAATTAACTATTGGGGCCGACTTCTTATTCTGCCTATTATAATTGTCTGTTGACCAATCCACAAAATGGAATTTGGTCCTATTACAATAACCGACATAATCAATCCACAATGGGGATTGATCCTATGAATACAATATCAATAAGAATAAGAATACTCTTTGCAGTTACATTATTTCAACACTAACATCTATAGAGAGAACAATTCTCCTTCTTCTAAAACACCTCAACCTACAAGGTTGACACCTCAACAATTGGAGGAAAGAAAAGCAAAAGGTTTATGCTTTAATTGTGATAGCAAGTACAATAAGGGACATAAGTGTGGTGAGAATAAATTATTCTACATAGATTGTGAAGAGGAAGAAGAACAAGAACAAGAACCATCTCAAGATGAAAACGTAGAAGACATTTCATCTAAAGAGTTGACTCCCACGGTATTATGTAATGCATTGGATGGAATTAGCACTCCTCAAACCCTCAAGATCGAAGGATACATCAAAAATAAAAAGGTAATAGTCCTAATTGATTCTGGTAGTACTCATAATTTCATTCACTATAAATTAGCCAAAGATATCAATTGCTTTGTATATCCAGTGCGAGAGTTTCAAGTAATGATTGCAAATGGAGGAACTATCAATTGCCCAGGAAAATGCAATAAAATCAATCTTACTATGGGGGAATATGTAATGAATAGTCCAATTATTGCTATACCCATGGATGGTGCAGATGTTGTACTAGGAATCCAATGGTTACAATCATTAAGAACAATGGCTTTTAATTTTCAAGAACTTTTCATGAAATTTTCATTGGAAGGAAAAGAAATTGAGTTAAGAGGTATCAAAGGGAAACCCGGTAAGGTGATAATCTCTAACGATATGACAAAATTATTGAAAACGGGGCATGATGATGTAGCCCTCCCAACCCGCAGGTCAGAAGTCCACGTACACAGGATCTTTTCTCTTCCACTAGCCCGAAGAGCTCTCAACAATGCCTCTCCTATTTCCTTTTTAGGAAATCTTCACCCACAAAAAAACCTTGTGGAATCTCCCTTCACACTTCGGGAGATCAGACTTTGCGATTCCGCAAATCCTATGGTCAAGCATCTTGCCTCTCAGACCCCCGAAACCCGAAGTTATGACGCTTGGCCTTTTCTCTCTCTATATTGCCTTTCTCCTTATCGCGATTTCGGGAGTTGTCATGTCAAGCAACTCATCCCCTCGACTGCCGAAACCCGAATTACTGAAACTCCAATGTGCTAGCAAGGTTGAACTTTCAACAGCCCTTCATTCCATCAGGATTTTGGACTTCGCTATTTCGCGAATCCTAATGCGAAGATTTCGAGACTTCACCCTACGAAACCCTGAAATGGTCAATGAAATTGACTTCCTTTTTAAGAGTGAGCCACCTATCCACCCTGCTGATTCGATGACCCACACAATCCTTTCTCCCTTGGGACTTTGCGTTTCACGATTTCGCGAGTCCTGATGCAAATATTTTGGGACTTCCACTCACGAAACCCCGAAATAGAAATCCATGATTAAATCCAACGGCTCATGTTGGCTTGAATCTACGGATCTACTTCTCCTGAGCTTGAACCCCTCAAAATAACTCACCGTAACTCCCCTTCTCCTCCGTGAGATCTGACGACTCACGAGACTTCACAAATTTTCCACAGAGAATTTCGACCATCCGTCTCTTTCCTTCACAAGGTCTTCTGCAAATTTTTACCAAGTGGTTTTCCCATGGTACTCAACTGCCTGTGACACAAACTTCCAACACCTTCTCACTGTTCCAATGCATAAACTTCCTATGCTTCCTTCTATGATTTTGGAGACTCTATCCCTTCTGAACTTTCTCCAACTCTGAGTCTTGAAGAAGACTCCTTCATGCACTCCTTGTGGAAAATTTCTTAATTACTCCAAGGAATTTAAAATCCTTCAACTCTGCGCACTCCTTGCAGCAACAGTCTCTCAATAATTCATTCAGGTTACAATATCTGAAGCTCTACTCGACCTGCACACACCTTACACGGCTCTGGTGCCTAACTGCACTCCTGTGAAAATGAGAACAATTGTTATCTCTCCTGAGCTTTCAGAGACAAACCTTTGAACCCTTTGTCAATGCACTCCTTGTGGACAATTCAACTGCACTCCTTGCAGGAACTCTTGCTCAGATAGAGAAACAATTGAAACTCATTTTTCTTACTCTCTCTCTCTCTCTCTCTTAGATTTCAAACATTTAACAAGAAATCATTCATACATAGCATAAAATAAATTGTATGATAGAAAGAGTAAAGTATTCATGAGAATAACATTCAAAAATGCAGACATAGAGAATATTTGAACACCATGAGTCTGAATCAAAGCCTTTTTGTATTAATCCAGAACTTCTTTACATGGAATTAATCTATATAGCTCTCTGCTTCTTCTCTTCTATGCTTTATGCTCTCAATTGGCATCCTCTCATTCTTCTCTTTTTCTATAATACACAATGAGGGTGTCTATATCCCATTTCCCTCTTTCATTCTACACTATCTAATCTATGCGTTAAATTATATCTACTTGCATTAACTACTATAAATGTCTTCTACCTACTAAGGACGAGAGCAGATCGCTCAAGGTACGTTTACATTTTAAAAGTGTGCCTCCACTTGATGACTTCATTAATGTTTTAAGACATTTTCAAAATTTGTGTTGGGCGCTTTTCCAACTATCTTTTATCTCTGCGCTGGCTCGCTTGAGATGCTCCTGCATCATACTCCCTTGCTTGAAAATTTTCATGGGCTCCTATCCATGAGTGCGCGTACAGTGTGTCCATTCCTCTGGATCTCTACTTCATTCTCCTAGTTGGAATCTTCAATTGGATGGCCCTTCCACTTGACCAAATATTCAAAGTATTTCTTTCGCCTGGTCTTCTTGCTAACCCTTTTGTCTAGTATGCGCTCCATCTGTGGCTTTTCTGCAACTGGAATTTGTTTTGTCCACTGGACCTCTTGTTGTTCATTTCCTGTCCTTACTTCCTCAGCTTTATATGGGTACAAATATGAGATATTGAATATCGGAGAAATTCTGATCCCATTGGGTAATTCAATCTCGTAATCATTTGCCCCAAATTTCTTCAAGACCTTACATGGTCCAATTTTCTTCATCTTCAGTTTGTTATATGTTCCTCTCGGAAACCTTTCCTTTCTCAAATGTGCAAGGATAAAATCACCAACCTCAAATTGAATTTGTCTCTTGTGTTTATCTTCTCTGTGCTTATATTCCTGGCTCTAACTCTGCAATCGCTCCTTCACCTGGCTGTGAAGTTCCTTCATCATCTTTGCGAAATCTTCTGCACTAGCACTCCTATTCGTAGTCTGTTCTGAATCTCTCAGCTTAGAAATTCCTCTTGGTTGCATGCCATAGACAATCTGAAATGGAATCTTCCATGTTCTTCTATTAACTGAGTCATTATAAGAAAATTCCGCCTGTGGTAATATGTTGTCCCATTGGTTATGGTGTTCTGTCACCAAGCTTCTCAGCCAGTCTCCCAGACTTCTGTTTACCACTTCTGTCTATCCATCCATCTGAGGATGATAAGCTGAGCTAAATGATAAGTTAGTTCACAAATTCTTCCATAAGGTCCTCCAAAATTTTCCTACAAACTTAGTGTCTTGATCCGGAACTATGCTCCTTGGTAAGCCATGAAGTCGAATGACTTCTTTGAAAAACAGATTCGCAATGTGAGTTGTGTCACTGGTCTTCTGACATGGAATGAAGTGTGCCATCTTGGAAAATCTATCCACCACCACAAATATTGAGTCAAACCCTCTTTGTATTCTTGGCAACCCCAATATGAAATCCATGTTGACTGCATCCCACAGCTTCTCAGGTAT
The DNA here is from genome assembly GCA_009831015.1 of Picea engelmannii. Classification (NCBI taxonomy): domain Eukaryota; kingdom Viridiplantae; phylum Streptophyta; class Pinopsida; order Pinales; family Pinaceae; genus Picea; species Picea engelmannii. Next base: position 735,166 of record ML777666.1, read on the forward strand.
GGGTAATGGTTGATAAAACCCTACATTCTGTTTCTTTCCCTTCAAATGCTGGAAAACTCTGCATCTATCCACAAACCTTTTGATGTCTTATTGCATTCCTAGCCAAAAATATAACTCATTCAACTTTGCGAATGTCTTTTCGTGACCAAAGTGCCCAACCAATCCTCCATTGTGTTTCTCCTCCAACAAATTCTCCCTCATGGAGCATTTGGAATACAAAGTTGATTACCTTTAAACAATAATCCTTCCTGGATCATGTATTCTGGTCATTGGCTTCTATCTCTTAGAATTGGATTCTCAGTTGCCTCATACGCCTCTTTAAAATCTGGATCATCTCTATACATGTCCCATGAGATCATCAAAACCCAACGTTTTGACCCTGAACTCCTGCAATAGCAAACACTTCCTACTCAAAGCATCAACAACTTTGTTAGCAGTACTAGAAATATGTTTAATCACAAAAGTGAAATTTTGCATGTATTCAACCCATTTAACATGTCTTTGATTCAACTTTTCCTGTTGACTCACAAATTTCGGTGCATGATTGTCACTGTATAAGACAAACTCCTTGGGAATCAAGTAATGTCTCCAATTTTTCAATGCCTGAATAATAGCATAGAATTCCTTATCATATGTGGAGCACTTCACTTTTTCTTCATTCATCTTCTTGCTGAAGTATGCTATCGACCTATATTCTTGACTTAATACTGCCCCTATTCCAAATCCACTTGCATCGCATTTCACTTGAAATGTCTTTTGGAAATTCGGCAACACCAGAATTGGTTGTTCCTTGATTTTCCTCTTCAACAGATTAAAACTCTTCTTAGCTTCTTCTGTCCAGTGAAAATATTTGTGTCTTTTCTTCACTGTATCCATCATTAATTCACTAATTCCACTGAAATTTATAATGAACTTTCAGTAGAAACTAGCCAATCCGTGAAAACTTCTCACCTCAAAGGTATTCTTCGGAGATGGCCAATTTTTTATTACCTCCAGCTTATCTGGATCCATCCTCAATTTATCTGCAGAAATAACAAAAACCAAATAAATGAGCTCTGTCTTCATGAATGAGGAATTCTTCATGTTTATCAATAGCTTATCCTACTATAACCTTTTCATTACTGTAACCAAATGTTTCAGATGCTCTGCCACTATTTTACTGAAAATCAGTATGTCATCCAGATACACAATGAAAAAAATTTCGATGAACTCCCTTTGGAATTCATTCATCAACCTCATGAAAGTACTTGGTGCATTCATTAATCCAAATGGCATAACAAGCCATTCATACAGCTCTTCATTAATCTTGAAGGTTGTCTTCCACTCATCACCTTCTCTCATGTGAATCTAGTGATAACCGCTTTTCAAATCAATCTTCGAAAAAAAATTTGCTCCACTCAAGCAATCCATCAGATCATCCATCCTTGGCAATGGAAATTTGTACCTGATGGTTATTTTGTTGATCACCCTCGAGTCAGTACACATCCTCTAGCCTTTGTCTTTCTTTGGACTGAGTACTGTCGGAACAACACACGGACTCAAGCTTTCTCTGACCAAACCTTTGTCCAACAAATCCTGGACTTGTCTTTTGACCTCTTCATTCTCATGTGGCATCAATCTGTATGCGGCTTTGTTTGGAAAAATATATCCTAGTATGAGATCAATATGATGACTCACACTTCTAATCGGTGGCAACGAACGAGGTAGTTCATCCACTACTATGTCAGCAAACTCTTCCAGTAGTTCCTGAACCTATTCTGGTAAATCATCTACCCTTGTGTTGGTCAAAAGAATCTTCAATTTCCTGACCACAATGAATTGTGGTTCCTCCTTCTTCTTGACCTCTGTAAGAAGTTCCTTCCCAATCATGAGAAGTGCAGTGTTTCTTACTTAAGGTTTCACCTCCTTATTCTTGATTGGAAGCAACATGTGAGTCCTCCCATTCTTCTCTAGGGTGTATGTGTTCATTCTCCCATCATGAATCACATTCCTGTCATATTGCCACGGTCTACCCAGCAATAGATGACAAACATCCATGGGAATGAAATCACAAAGTATCTTATCATTATATCCTCCTATCTTAAATTCAATTAAACATTGTTTAGTGACAGTTACCTGATGTCCTTTTTGTAGCCATAAAACTCTGTATGGGCTTGGATGTTCAATCGTCTCCAGCTCCATATTTTCTACCATCTCTGTAGAAACGAGATTATTTGTGCTACCATTGTCCACAATGACCTTTCATACCATGTCCCTAGTCTTGCAAGCAGTCTGAAAAAGTCTGTTTCTTTGGACTGAACTCTCCACCTCCTTCTCTGGTGTCAAAATATATTTCCACATCATTAGCGATCTTCCGCCTTCAACATCTTCTGCCTCAACATTCTGCCTCTGTGCTTTGGCGATGTGAGTCTCACCTCCTTCCTCTTTCTTTTTGTCTGGACACTCATAAGACTTGTGCCCAACCTTTCCGCATGTGAAGCATGTTATCACTCCACCTCTTCCTCTTCCTCTACCTCTGGTATGAGGAAAAGTGTTATTACCAACATAATCTCCTCTCTAATCGGTATGCTACCCTCGTTGTGAGCGTCCACCTCTCTCAGTTTGAGTCTGAGGTTTCTTCCAGTCTGCCTTGGGTTTCTTATTTTTATCTTGGGCAACTGATTTTCCTTTGGGCTGACTTCTACCTCAGCCTCTTTGACCCTACTTTCGGCTCAGCTTCTCTTACGCCTTTAGAGCCATTTGATAAGAATCTTCTACCATTCTAATGGTTATCATTCTCATCTCATCCTGAATGTCATATCTCGGGCCATTCATGTACCTAGCAACTTTTTCATCATCGCTTTCCCGATGACCTTCCCTGATGTTCATCCTGTAGAATTCTTCAGTGTATTCTTTCACTGTCATCAGCTTCTATCTCAAGTTTTGCATTCTTCGAAACAAAGTAATCTGATAATCTCTAGGGATGAATTTCTCCTTCATCTTCGCGATCATCCTATCCCAACTCTTGATCTTCTTCTTGCCTTTGCAGCATCTATAATCCTGTAGTTCATCTCACCACAATGTTGCATGTCCCTTTAATCTCGTGACAGCATGTTTGACCTTCTTGTCCTCTTCGACATCTTCATAGTCAAAATATGTGTCCAGAGCTCTAATCCAGTATAAAATCTCCTCTGCATCCAGATTTCCCCTAATCACCCATTCTTGCACCCATTCTTGAAATAGCCCTAATCAGGCATTCATTTGTTGCATCTTCGGCTGCAACTTCTTCCCCTTCATGTTCAGCTTCATTGTCACTTTTGGAATCACTAAGATCCCCAACACTGATTGTACGCCTCTGTGTTGTCTCCATGTCTTCAAGTCTGGCGCATAGGTCATGCATCTCTCTCTCCATGGATGGATCAAGCATCTGCCTACCCCTTCTTCTCGACATTTCCCTATCCTCTGGTGGATCGGGTGTTTTCCTGTCCCTTCTCCTCGGTGGCATGGTGAATTCTCCTTTTCCCTACAACAGAAAGCAAAGAAACCTTTATGTTCTCTGATACCAAATGATGACACAACCCTCCCAACCTGTAGGTCAGAAGTCCACATACATAGGATATTTTCTCTTCCACTGGCCCGAAGAGCTCTCAACAATGGCTCTCCTATTTCCCTTTCGGGAAATCTGCACCCACAGAAAAACCTCGTGGAATCTCCCTTCGTACTTCGAGAGATCAGACTTTATGATTCCATGAATCCTGTGGTCAAGTGTCTTGTCTCTCAGACCCCCGAAACCTAAAGTTATGATGCTTGGCCTTTTCTCTCTCTATATCTCCTTTCTCCTTATCGTGATTTCAGGAGTTGTGATCTCAAGCAACTCTTCCCCTCAACTCCCAAAACTTGAATTATCAAAACTCCTATGTGCTAGCAAGGTTGACCTTTCAATATCCCTTCATTCCATTGGGATTTCAGACTTTGTGATTTCATGAATCCTGATGCGAAGATTTCGGGACTTCACCCTATGAAACCCCAAAATCGTCAATGAAATTGACTTCCTTGTCGAGAGTGCACCACCTATCCACCCTGCTGATTCGGTGGCCCACACAATCCTTTTTCCCTCAAGACTTCATGCTTCATGATTTCGGGAGTCCTGATGTAAATATTTTGGGACTTCCACTCACGAAACCCCGAAATAGAAATCCACAGTTAAATCCAATGGATCCTGTTGGCTTGAATCTACAAATCTACTTCTCCTGAGCTTGAACCCCTCAAAAGTACTCTCCATAACTCCCCTGCTCCTCCGTAAGATCTGACGACTCATGGGACTTCGCAAATTCTCCACAGAGAATTCCAACCATCCGTCTCTTTCCTTCACAAGGACTTCTGCAACATTTTACCAAGTGGTTTTCCCACGGTACTCAGCTACCTACGACACAAACTTGCAACGCCTTCTCACTGCTCCAATGCACAAAATTCCTGTGCTTCCTTTGATGACTGTGGAGACTCTATCCCTTTTGAACTTTCTCCAACTCTGAGTCTTAAATAAGACTCCTACACACACTCCTTGCAACAAATTTCTTAATTACTCCAAGGAATTTAAAATCCTTCGACTCTGTGCACTCCTTGCAGTAGCAGTCTCTCAATACTTCATTCAGGTTACAATACCTAAAGCTCTACTTGGCATACACACACCTTGCATGGCTCTAGTGCCTAACTACACTACTGTGAAAATGAGAACAATTGTTATCTCTCTTGAGCTTTCAGAGACAAACCTTTGAAGCCTTTGTCAATGCACTCCTTGTGGACAATTCAACTGCACTCCTTGCAGGAACTCTTGCTCAGATAGAGAAACAATTGAAACTCATTTTTCTTACTCTCTCTCTCTCTCAGATTTCAAAAATTTAACAAGAAATCATTCATACATAGCATAAAAGCAATTGCATGACAGAAAGAGTAAAGTATTCATGAGCATAACATTCAAAAATGCATACATAGAGAATATTTGAACACCATGAGTATGAATCAAATCCTTTTTGTATTAATCCAGAACTTCTGTACATGGAATTCATCTATACAACTCTATGCTTCTTCTCTTCTATGCTCTATGCTCTTAATTGGCATCCTCTCATTCTTATTTTTTTCTACAATACACAATGAGGGTGTCTACATCTCATTTCCCTCTTTCATTCTAAACTGTCTAATCTATGCGTTAAATTCTATCTACTTGCATTAAATACTATGAATGTCTTCTACCTACTAAGGACGAGAGCGGATCACTCAAGTTCTGTTTACATTTTACAAGTGTGCCTCCACTTGATGACTTCATTAATGTTTTAAGACATTTTCAAAATTTGCAGTGGGCACTTTTCCAGTTGTCTTTTATCTCCGCGTTGGCTCGCTTGAGATTCTCCTGCATCAGGGCATCAAGGCGTTATTGCACAACTATGCTCACTAGATGTTCAAACATCTAAGCCATCTATTCCTCAAGATCTCCAAAGGATCATTGATAAGCATTCCAAACTATTTGAAGATATTCCCAAAGGTCTTCCACCCACTCGAAATCATGATCATGAAATTCACCTAATTCCTAGGAGTGTTCCTCCTAACATTAGGCCATATAGATACCCTTATGCCCAGAAGAGTGAAATTGAACACATGGTTGAAGAAATGTTAGAGACTAGCATTATTAGACCTAGCCAAAGTTTTTACTCTGCACCAGTGGTAATGGTAGTCAAGAAAGATAGCTCATGGCGTATGTGTCTAGATTATAGAGAGCTCAACAAGATCACTATTAAAGATAAGTTTCACATTCCCGTCATTGATGAATTATTAGATGAACTACATGAAGCAATCTATTTCAAAAAATTGGATCTCCATTCAGGGTATCATCATATTAGAATGAAGGAAGAAGATATCCCAAAAACAACATTCTGAACTCATGAAGGCCATTATGAATTTTTGGTCATGCCTTTTGGCCTTACAAATGCACCTTCCACAT
>ML777666.1:761323-773473 GCA_009831015.1 Picea engelmannii
ACTGCTAAAAATAGTAAATTACCAAAATTGATAGAAAATGGTTTTGAGCCAGTCGGAAAAGGTGGGTGGACATCGATATTCACCTGGATCAAACACTTCTATGCAAAATAATCTATGAAGAATAAATATTGGTAATGCATGAGGGGATGTATATCATCCAAAGACCCTAATATAGGAAATTGTTTCTTCAATGTATCAATAGGAAATTTTGTTTAGGTTTTTAGTGATCTGGCAGAAATCCAAGGAGGAGGATAGCCATATAAAATTTCATAAATTGGGACAATGACGTTATGACATATCTCATAAAAGTGTTATTTTGCGTCTTCCTCCCATAACTTGTCATGATAAATATGAACATGATTAGAGGAATCTAATGACCAATTCCATTTCATGAGAGGGGAAGGATTTTTGAAAAAATATTACATCTAAAATATATGCAAACATATAAAAGGGAGAATTTTCTCCTTTTTATTGTAGGGTTTTATAGTTTTCAATATGCTTGGTCAAATTATCTGACAACAATTTTCCACAATTAAAAGAAAAAACCTCTATGACCTCATGCATGATTGGGACCCATTCTACACTAAAATGTGCAAGATCCTTCTTACCAAATAGCCTACACAACATCATAGTTCTATAAATAACATGTGCATCACAAGAGCAAGTAGAATATATACCATGGTTATCTACCCTGCATTTTCTTTTGTCTCCCCACCATTCTCTAACAATATCATGCATGTTTCTATCATATTGAGTGCATTATTTCTCTTTAAATTCTCTTTAAATTGAGAACTATATGTATACTTTGGGTTTTTGGAGAGTTTATACATTACTTGAAAATCATCGAGATGTAGTATCCAACAATATCTCGTTGATGATTATAAATGGTCCTATTTGATAAATCAACGTGCTCTAAATCCCATCGAACTGTGGCTTTATAAGGTAATAGTCTTGGGCTTGGTGCGATTTTGTGCAGTTATAATTGAGTGACACTATTATAGTCATTTGGAGGCACATATTATTCATCCCATTCATCTTCTGAAACTAGAGACTCCTCAAATTAAAAAATCTTGTACACATGTGCCCACGTCTTAGTATTGTTTGTAAGTCTGGTAGTGGTATCTGACAGGATGTTAGAATTTGGGTTCGACTCCTCCACTTGTGTTATATTCTTTCCTTTTCATGAAACCATGAATCCTAGTTTAACATGTGTTCTCTCTACAAACAAAGATGTTATGAGTGTGAATTCAAGGGCAAATACAAATTGAAATAAGTTTGAAAACTCAAATAAAATCTTTGTTAATATGGAATTAACGATTTCACATGGAAATGACAAAGTTTAATCAATTAAAGTTGGTGCATTGATTACCTGATGATGCACTATTTTCCTAAAATTCGGATTAATTACCTTTAATGAAATCCATAAATCTTAATTGTCGACTCATCAGGCTTCAGGATGATCATATGAGAAAGGTTAAACATCCCAAAAGAAAATATTCTGGTATGACATCATAATTATAATTAATTAATCGTAATCAAGTTTTAACAATATAATCCCTATTTAATTCTTAATCACTTGGCTTCGAGGTGTTGGGTGTATTGGATAAAAGAAATCAAACATCGAAGCAATCAAGAACTTGATGATGATGTGGCAGAATGACATCACATATGATAATGTGGGACTCAATGTAAAAATGACATGTGTCATCCAAAAAAAGTTTATTATGAGTCCAGAAATGCTAAAAATGGATGTCACATGTCACCACGAGGAACTACTACTAGGTGGCATAAGACGCGACGACAAGCATAAGACAATGAATTAAAATATGATTAGGTATTAATAAATTTTATTTAAACCTTGATTATGAGTTAACTGCACATTAATTTAGTTCTCGGATATCATATTTTAGAATATCAGAAATCTGAAGAACTTAAATTAAACCATCCTCAAGCCCGACAAGGAACTTTGTGTGATATAATTATGATGAAAGGAAACAAAACCCTCAAATTGCAATCATGACTCTTGGTATTTCGAGCTTCAAGATATTTAAATGAACAAGAAAACCAACATACTGAAATCCAAAATGAAACCATGAATGGAATCAAAATAATGTGAAACTTTACAGTAACAAAATTTTGTTGGACATTGGTTTGTCACAGCATTAGAATGACAGATGAGAGTATATCCGTTACTTTTTATGCGTTAAATCTCTCTATCGATACTCTGCAAAACCAACACTTCAAATATTTTTCGATAAAATACTAAAACTTAAATCAAATAAAAATTGCAATCAATATTTTCAAAACTATTATTAACTTAATTTCACCCTAAAAAAAAACATGTAACATCTTGAATTTATATACATTATTACTGAAAAATTAAAATAGGCAACTATAAAAAAAAATAAACCTAATATAAAAAGACATTAATAAATATATACAAATATTTACGACAAAGAGTCGTTCAATTGTCACCAAACAAACAAAGATTTTTCGGTCTAAATTAGCCATTCTAAGATTGTTTACAACAATTCCTCGGGATATTACAAATGTTGTGGAACTTGTAGTAAAGAAACTTGTAAAGGTTAATTAACAGGGCACAACAAAATCACAATGATATTCTAAGTTTCATTCTATATAAATAGAACATAAATAGTTGTTATCAATCATTACAATCATATATGAGACCTTTCATATATGTCTTAAAATATTTAATGATATAATTCTCTGAAAATTAGATATGTTATTTGATTGATTAACAATTTTATTTACCATGAAAAGATTTTCAAATAATATTTTTTCCTTTTGAAAGGACTTACATGATAATAAAAATGATTAAAAGCCATCATTTCAATTCCTTTTTGGCTGCAAAGTTTAAATATCTTTTCAAAAAGTTATCTATGACAATTGATAAATCATAATTTTATATTTTTATATTTACAAATTATAAAATTGTAACAAAAAAAAGGACCCATGATCAATCAAGATACTCAAGAGGGATGAGGGAAAGAAGGATCAAGAGAGAGAACAAGGTATCCAATGTACAGTCGAAGCAGATCCTCTCACACAACCTTGCATTGAAGATGTACCAATTAGGTGAAGGAAGCCTTGCACTCATGTGGGATAAAAGAAATGGAAACCAAAGTATGAAAAGAAAAGTGAATTTCTATGGCTTGGCACATACATCATCAAGAACAACTCTGAAAAGGGTACATACTATTTATCTGCCATGGATGGAAGGAATATTCCATTACTAGTTGATGGGTCTATCCTCTGACCCTACATAGACAGGACATGATTTCCATGAGTCTCAGACCCCAGGTAAGTAGGTAGGTCATTGACTTTTTTTCATTGCATTTGTGTGCTCATCATAGGTTAGTTTCATTCATTTATATGCTTGTCTTTACATGTTGGTTTTCTTGGATTTATTCATACTTGTTGTGATGCATTTGATTGAACCATTACATGTTAGTTAGAAGTTTTTGAAAAATGAAAAAAACATTTCTTTTAAGAAATATCATAGTTGTCAATTTTGAGCTTTTGAAGCTTTTCTTATATGAATAAGGGGTGAGTTATCCACCCTCCAATTCTCTATTGATTTTCTTGAGTATGTGTAGGAACATGTCATACCAAGAGATGATGAGGTTCGCATGTTCTCTACATCAAGCACATGTCCCCATGTAGGAGCCAGATGCTACCCTCCCTAGCCCAAGGGTAACTAAGGATATGATGTCTCGATGCCTGCAGGTAGGATACATGGAGTGTCGAGAGCCATGTGACCAATTGATCCCACATTGATCAGATAGAGCATGTCCATCCATCGCACATCACCATTCATCGTCAGCAACATAATAATGTCCACCACACCATCCTATCCTAGAAATCACAACAAGTCTTTCTTCATGAGGTAACACGTCTAGTATAATGGTAAGTGTCACTTTAATAATTGAAGCATTTGATCATGTTTCAAAGGGTCCTTTCTTGATTATGGAACATTTTCTTGGAAATTATTCCTTTTGCCTTATTTCACCTTGGTGGCTGACATGGTATCCTAGTAATTTTGTCATCCTTAGTAAAAGGGTTTCTACTGGGGGGTCTCCTTGAAGGGTCATCACACCATTCCCACTCATAATTAACACTTTCCACATTTCTTCCCCTTTATTTCCTCATTTTTTGGGTTTTTGGGTTCATTGACCCCAAGAAGGGATTGTACCTTATTTCATGGGAAGAAGGGGTTAAATGCCTAGAGGTGTTGTAGCTAGAAAAATAAAAGTAAAAAACCACAATTTATCCTTTTTTATGCTCTCCCTAAGATCCCAAGATCCATGAAGCACTTCTCCATAAAAACAAAGGGCCTTTAAAAAGAAAATAAATAAAAATGTCTCGCTTGATGGGGGAATGCATTGACATGTCCTTTAATTCTAGTGGATATGGAATTGGATGTGTTCTAACTTGAAGTGGCATTGTGGTGGTATTTTTATTTCCATTTCATATAAAACTCAGTGTTCGGACCACAAAAAAAAAATGAAAGGAAAATAAAGGTCTTGGAAAAATGTTGCATTACAAATGAAAGTATGCAACACACCCTCCACAAAGGCACCCATAAATGAGACAATATTATCTCTGATATGTCAAGAACCACATTCCAAAGAGTACTTCCCCCAATCCACCTCATACCCATTACATGTTCTAGAGAGGGTCTTCTCCAGAAACATTCCTTGACTTGGGGATTGGCCTACCCAATAGGGAACCATGACATCTCTCCCATATCAATATTTGGAAAAGTTTATAAGGTCTTTGAGAATTTTTTTAATTTGAAAAGGGGGGATGTAATGCACTTGTTTGGGTGGTTATTTTATTAAATGTGGCTTACTTGGCATGATTCATATGACTTGTGGACCCTTGGAGGGTGTATTTGCGTGTCTTTGCAGGACCTTTGTCGATGAGAGATATTCATGGAGGGACTAAGCCACTTGGAACTTCATAGGTGCTTTAAATCCCACTAGATGGATGTTGCGCCCACTCATTGGAGCCCTAGAATGATGGTCATTTCACCTTGGGAGACGTCTCTAGCACTTGGACAAGGCTTGGAGGGATGAAGGGGAGATGACGTCACCCTCCTATGAACAAATGTCCCTCCTTTGGAGCATGACATCACACTTTTGAGGGGACATTTTTCCATTTTAGTGCACTTTGTTGTGTTGTGGGCTTGAAGCCCCACTCTCTTGCTTGATTTGTAAATGATGTGGCACATTTCTAGCATGATTTCCTAGACATTGGAGGCCTAATTTCACACGTTCCATCTTGGAGAGGTGATTTATGGGATTATGTGCCATCATTTTGTTATTTTTGGTCATTTTGTAGCCTATGTGGGCAAAAAGAGAAAAACAAATTGCTAATTAAGCATTGTAACTTTGGTTTTAGCCTAAAATTATGGATTTAATTGTAATGTGGGAAAAATATGACTTGGTTTTTCCTCTATAAATAGAGACAAGTCATTTTTTTCTTGGAGATAGCTCATAACTTGATAATATTACTCTTTGGAGTGAAATTTTGGCCCTCTTGGATAATTCACTATCTCTATTTTTCTTGCCATGATGGATGAAACTCTTGCCTATTGGATTAACAAAGAGTAGTGAATTACCTTGATGGTGTTTCTTGGAAATTTGTTGGATGATTTTTGGTAGTAAAGGGTTTCTTGCATGCTATCTCTTAGTTTTGGTGAGTAATTTATGCAATTCATTATCATCTTGCTTGTTTAAATTCAAGAAGTATATCTTAAACCCTAGGAGGAATAAAAGGGCTTACATCCTCCACCAAAGTTTATTCTTCTTTTCTTTTGAAGGGCTATAAGGATTTATAAAAGGAGTAAGAGCTTTTACACCCTTTTTTCAAGGCTTATCTAGGGTTTATTTCTCTATGGAATAAGAGGGTTTACATCCCTAGAGAAACATTAAACCTTAGTTCGTCTTGGATTCCAAGCTAGATGATTTTGAAGGATTATTGTTGGGTGTTATAAGGGTTTAAATCTCAACAGAGACCTCTTCTTACTCTTTGGTTAGTTTTTATTCCAAGGAAGAGACTCCATTCACCTAATAACAAGGCACTAATCTTTGCATTGGAGATTGTTAATTGTTGCATTGGTAAAGGTGAAAATTAATGTTTTGAAATTGTTCAAGTTCTATTTGAGTTTTACATGATTTAGACTCTCTTGTGCTTCTAGGGTGTCTATATTGGTCAAGTGGTTAGTATTATGTAATAAAGATTAAGCTACAACCGTTAGGGCTGAAATAAACACTTTTTCTTATACATTTTCTTTACTTTTCTACCTTTGAAAATTGGTTGTAAGATATGATAATTAATCTACTGATAAAGGGATATTGTTTGGACGGATTGTCAAAAGATTAATTGTTAAAATATTAGCTATTGAAAGATCGGTTGTCATTGATTTGTTGAAATATTAGTTGTCATTGATGTCAACCCTTGAACAAAAAGTTAACAAGTTGCATGTCAAGGTAAAGAGGTTCTAAACAAAAGTTAACAAGATGCATGTTAGTTGCATGTTAAAGTAACTGTAAACATAAGTTTACAAGTTGCATGTCGAAGTAAAGTAGATGTAAACAAAAGTTAACAAGTTGAATGTCCATTGCATGTTAAATTAACTATAAATAGAAGTTGGCAAGTTGCATGTGAGTTGCATGTCATCATGAGACTGTAAGCATAAGTTAACAAGTTGCATGTGAGTTTCATGTCATCATGAGATCCTATGTGAGTTGCATGTCATCATTGGAAGATTGGAAGATAAACTATTGATAAACTATTGAACATTATTGGAGGTTTTATATTGTGATTAAAAGTACTAATTATGCTCATACTGATTCACCCCACCTCTCAGTATTCCAACATGGTTTACTTGCTGATTTTAGTGGTTAGAAATTGTTGTTGTAGAAAACATTTTGTACAAACATAGGGTCATCACAATTCTTTGTTGATAACACATTTCCATCCCTCTTTTGAATGGAAATATTGGTTTAAGCATTAGAAAAATTCTTACTAATTGCAAGCTTTCTTATCCAATATCATATGTTGATATTGATGGTATATTTTGTAGCTCTGATAATTATATTGTTGTGGATATATCACTATTATATGCTGGAAGTTTTTGACAACAAGGTTTCTTTCTGATTTATCTCTTGTCTTGGGGACTATTTCATCATATATTGTCTTGTCTTGGGTTGTATAAAATCTATTTTGTAGGTACTATCAATTGGAAACCCTTTCACTGAATCACACTCATCCTCCATCAAGCCTCAAGATATTTTAATCATGACCTCTACAGGTATTTCCTTCATCTCTTGGCGACTTCCTTTAGAATCCTCCTAGGATCACCCAGGAAGCCTCCCTTGTGTTGGACTTGTCCATCACTAAAACAAGGGGGATATATATTGATGTGATAGTGATAGGTGTACTCAGTTGTGTCACACACTTGTTGCTTGGGTTGGGATTTTTCTAAACTACAATTTTTGGCACCATTTCTGGGGAGGATTTTGAATCCTTTCCAATCCCATAATGAAACTTGGCAAGTTTGTCCCAAAGCATTTACCTTTAGCTTTCTAGGCGACTCCATTTGAGGAAAATTCTCCTTCTTATTTTTTATAAGATTTTCATAAATTTTATATGGAAACTACATATGGTATGTGTCCGGAGAAAGAATTATCCAAGTCCTCCACAAACTAAGAGCCCATCTTTCCAAAAGACACTTCCCAAGGGAAGGTTCAGACCTTCCCAAGTTTATCGACGAATACCTCCTCATAATTCACCCGTGGTAAAATTTTTATTCAAATGAAGACTTCCTCTCTCTCCAATGCCTTATCCCTGTTCTAGCAACCTTTAAAACCCATTGAATATGGCCAAAATCCCTGGATACCTCAATAACATGTCAAAGGAATCTCACAAATGGTTGACAAAATTCATCAAAAACAATGTTATTACAGTTGGAGAACATCTTGATGCTATCGATGTAGCCTTGGAAGATAATAGTGTGGAACATGAGGATGTTTCAATGAAATTATTAGCTTCCTCTATTGATTAGGATGCCAAGAATTGGTTCATAAGCATACCTAACAATGATTTGTAGTTGTATCAATCCTTCAGAAATTTTCTCAAAAAGAGATGGACAATGAAGAGAGATAATGGAATGTTATTGATGCAATTCAACCAAATTAAAAAGAAAGAAAATGAAACATTGAAGGAATTCAATGATAGGTTTGAAAAATTACTCAGCCATATCCCAAAGGACATGTTCCCACCTCAAGTAGTAGTTCTCCTTATGTATTTGAATTCTTTTGAGGGGAAGTTTCATTTTATCCTAAAGGAAAATATGCTTGACAACTTAGCAAGGAACAAAGAGTATACACTACAAAAATTGAAGAACATTTCATCAACTCCAAGATTGAGCCTTTTCAGTTCCCTCATGCCATAGCATAACCTAAGAAAAATAGATTCACCAACAGTGTATAGAATCAAATCACACTTTTGGCTCAAAATTTTGATCAAATGAATGCCCAATTTGTCCAGAGCTAGAATACGATCATGAAAAGGTTGACAAATTTGGAGAGGCGACATTTTTCTCCAAGGCTTCAGTTTTTTAGAGAAAAAAAGGAAAATGTGGGTTGAAATACAAAGCCACAACAAGAAGTAAAGGCACTTGATACAAAAAGAAAAACATGAAGAAGTTAGGAAGCGGGCAACCAAGCAGGCTATGTTGGAAATTTTTAACCAAATGGATGAGCCTTAAAAGGAGAGGTTGAGGAGAGAATATATTTTGGCATACTCCAGGAAATATAAAATTATTGCAGTACCTCATCCAACACCGAAGGTAGTGCCTCTACCTCCTCCACCACGTGTTCATTATTTACCTCTGCAACCCACACCAACAATTGAGTATATTCAACTCAATATTTATGTGACCAAGATGATGGGAAAGATGAGCGTTGTAGTTCCCTTGAATGAGATGTGAAAGATTCCTTCTATAAGGAAATAAGTATTGAAAGCTATGAAGCTACACGATGAGTTTTAATATCCTCCAATAGTGTTAAATACCCTGTTCCATGGATATAGAGAATATTAGAACCCTCCTTTCTATCTTTCCCTAGGGATCAATGGTCTTTGTTTGAATAATTTCATTTTTTATTCTGGTGCCTCGATAAATGTGATGTCATTCAAGGTTATAAAGAAGTCATGTTTACAAGTTACATGAACTTACATAAATATGTGTGGCATTGATTCAAGGAGGGGGAAGGTGTGCATTATTTGTTGGACAACTAAGAGGGGGGGGTGAATCAGTTGTTATTATGCTTAAACAATTATGCTTCTTCTAACCTCTTTGCAGAAACACTGAATGATGATCACAATAATGTAGGGAAATAAACAATGGCACATTCAACATCAGTCACATATATGAGAAACACAGAGACAAATATTTCCCGAGGAAACCCGTACAGGGTAAAAACCTCTTTTTCTTTATATGATAAGTAATAGTTACATTCTTTACATTATCATACATATGATCACCAACTCATAATGAGGCTACAACCTCAGTTTTGCAAGATGTTACTTGTTGAGAGCACCAACTCTTTGTTTTCTCTAGCACCCACTAGAAGGAAGCACCAACTCACTGGTTTCTCTAGCACCAACTAGAAGGAAGCACCAACTCCCTGGTTTCTCTAGCACCAACTAGAAGGAAGCACCAACTCCCTAAGTGTTTCCAGCACCAACTGGATGGAAGAACCAACTTCCAATCATACAGGCACCAACCTGTATGAAAGAGAACAAGAGTTCTCCCTTGCACCACCCTACCACCCTGGTTTCTCTGGCTGTAACCAGATGGAAGCTACTACTCCCTATGCTCAAGCACCCACTTGAACCTATGAGGACAAAAATCCTCCCTAGCACCTCCCAACCACCCCGAAATATAAATATTTGCTACTGAAACTTATTACAGTGATATAATGTTCAACAATGGCTTACCAGACTCATCACTATTCTGCTACATTTCATTGCTCTGTCTGCCTCACTGCCTTCCTGCACACCTGACTTGCGCTATCTATTCTTTTGCATTTTAAGATTTTTGCACCATATCGTTTCAATGCAACATTCCTCTACTGGGAATTTCTTCTCCTGCACTCTGCCTCCTTGTGCACCCCTGAATTCTCCTCCACAACGACAACAACAACTCCAACAGCCACAACACCCCTTCTCTTCTTTGTACCATGTATATATAGCTTCTGTGCATCTTATGCATGCAATATTCACCATTCCTCTGCATGATCATACCGCGCCAATATCCTCCACCTCTCGAGTGCTCTGTGTGATCATCATCACGACTCTTCAACTTCTCTGGTAGTTCAACCCTTGTGTCTATCATCACTAGGTGTTAATCCGAGATTCCTTTTTCTCTCTGGCAGTTGAGACTCTTCGTCTTCTCTATTATAGTCGAGATCATCCTTTCTGTTTTAGTTACAAGATCAAACCCTCATCCAGCTGTCAATTTACTCCATGAATCGTATTCATTCCACTGGCAGATTCCATGTGACTCTTCAGCTCCTCTGTAAATCACACAGAAGTCTCTTCGTATCCTCTGGTAGAAACCATCAATGGTTTCTAGCAGTTTCTCTGTGTTATGCAATAGTATCCCTCTGATCTTGTTCAAATTCACCCGCACCATTGGATTGAATCCATGGGATCTTTCATTCATTTCGGCATTTCGGCATTCAACAATTTTGTGCTGAATGTCTTGACACTTCATTTCACAATCTCTGAAGTTCCGATATAGAACTTTTCTACACTAGCTCCTTCCCCAATATGACTATGGTCATAACCAAGCGCCTATGAAAAAAAAAACGCTTTTCGTGAATTCGCATTTCGTGGATCTATAGATGAGGCATCTCGACTTTCCAAGTCGCGATCTCGGAAACCCCGAAATGGAGCTTATCTAGAATGATTCCTTCCCTTCTCGTGACCATGGGCTGTGACCACAGCCTTATGCATAAGGCGCTTTCATGATTTCTCATTTCATGAGTCTGGAGATGAGACATCTCGACTCTCCAAGTTGTGATTCCCATTACCCCAAAATGGCGTGGGATCAACGATATTGATTAGAGCTTGATTCAACAGCTACGATTGAATCGCAATTTCGCATATCATGAAATCGACATTCTTGTTGCATTGTTTACTTGCCTCTCCATGTTGCGATCCCCGAAACTCTGATATGGAGTTAGATAAACGGTCCATATCTGAGCTTGATTCTACAGTTGTGATTGCATCGCAATTTTGCATATCGTGAAATCGGCATTCTTGTTGCATTGTTTACTTACCACTCCATGTTGCGATCCATGAAACTCCGACACAGACTGGAATCGATGGTCCAGATCAAAGCTTGATCTGACGGTTCAGATTACATCGTGATTTCGCATATCACGATATTGGGTTTCCTGATGTTAATAATCTTTGACATGTTCAACTCGTGATCCTCGAAACTTTGACATGGACTGGGATCAACGGTCCACATTCAACCTCGATCTGATGGCTCATATTAAGTCGCGATTTCGCATATCGCGATTACGCCCGCTTCTCCTTGTTATACTTTAAAAGGTGTGCAAGTTCCCCTTGATCCAACGATGGTCGGCTTCTGTGCTTGGATCTAACGTTTGAGATCTGTCCTCCTGTTCAATGCTCTTCTTGTCTATATTCTGATCGAATGACCCTCATTCTTTACGAAATTTGGAATGAGATCCAATGATCATAAATGCTTCTCAGGCCTTTGATCATTTTATCAATGTTGCGTTGCCTTCGATCATTCGATCTTCCTAGACTTATCTTTTATTTGCCTATTGATCATCGTTGTTGTACTCAAGCCATCATCAGTGCTATACTTTCCATCAAGGACAAGCATATGCTTCCTGTTAAACATTTTCCAACAATCTCCCCCTTTGGCATTAATGGAAACTAAGGCACCCAAATTCTTTTCTCCCCCTTTGACATCAATGTCAAAGAAGAGGCATGCTCCCCCTGAGCTATTGCAGTAATTTTAGGAGGCATTAGATATTCAAACAATACAAATCTCCCCCTAACAAGATGGACTCTTTTAGG
>ML777666.1:776395-807865 GCA_009831015.1 Picea engelmannii
AACCAACTTTCATCATGTTTTCTTAGATGACATTCTTCTCTATTTTCTTTCAGCACATATACATTATTTTTTGTCCTTATGCCTTTGGCCACCACTTGTCCTGAGTTTACAGACTTTATCTTGCAGTCCTTGGACGTGAACAATACCTCGCATCCTCTGTCACACATTTGACTTACACTGAGTAGGTTATGTTTCATCCCATCCACAAGTAGAACATCTTGGGCTTTTCCTTTTCCATTACTTAAGCTCACCATCCCTTTGCCTTTTATTTTCCCTGGAGCATCATTTCCAAAGGTTACGCTTCCTTATTTTCTTTCACTTAGAGATAGAAACTTGCCTTTGTCTCCCATCATATGTTTGTTGCATCAACTATCTATATACCAGGGGTTCGTTTTTCGTTGAGCAGACAATACTAATCCACACTTGTTACTTTCCTTCTTCTTCCAAAACATGACATTTTCAGCATGGGATTTTGAATCTGGTTCATAGTTCCTTAACTGACACTCAATAGATTTATGTCCAAAGTTATCACAGGTGTAGCATTCAACCTCATTATTCAATAAGTCAAACTTATTGTTGCAGTGTTGCCTACTTATTGACTGTTGATTATTTCTTGGCCTCCTTAGTTATATGTGTCCAAACTTAATTTGGCAATTTGCAGTCCATGAAGGATTATTACTTGACTGTATCACTCTTTGTTGTGGGAAGTATTTATTCCTTTGAAATCTTAATTTCTCATTTCTACGTCTTAATGAACAATTTACAGCTTTGTGACCAAAGTTAGAACAGTAGAAACAATAGCCATAGAAAAATTCTTTGTACCTGGAAAATGGTTGCCTTCTTTGAGCAAATCGATTTCTTTCTTGTTGATGATGTCTTTCAACAGAGAGAGCATTGTTTCTTCGTTCTTCAGATTCAATCCTGGCACCTTTTTCTTTACTCATCCTAGGCGGCTGTTTGTCTTCCTTTGCTTCTGCAGGTTTGTTATTGTCATTGGTTGAACTTTTGACAAACTTGATGGGTTCTTCATTTCCTAGATTTCCACTGCTTGATCCCTCTTCATAACCCAAACCAGTTTTTAGCGTTGGATTCCTTTGTTGATTCAGGATGGTGGCTAATCCTTCGGAGGCTTTGATACTTGACAGATTCTGATTATACAAGGCTTGAAATTTCTCCACTTCTTTCCTTGTTTTCACTACTTCTTGTTCTAATGATTCACATCTTGTCTTTTTTTCTGAAAGTTGTTGTTTCAAAATCTCTTCAATTTTCTTTGCCTCTTCCAATTCTACTTTTAGTAGGACAAGGTCTTCACCAGGTTCTTGACTGCCTTTCTCGAACTGTATCAACGATTGTCTTTTCTTTTTGTTCTTGATTCTTAGTCTGTCAATCTATTCCAATGCATTGATCAATTCTCCTTCCATGTCAACCACAACTTCTTCATCATTCTCATCACTACCTGTTCTTTTATTATCATAATTCTCTTTGGCCATAAGCATAAATTCATTTACCTTATCTTCATAGGAAGAATCACTATCGGTGTCTTCTAAGGAATCATCATTGTTTACACATAAACTTTTATTTTTATCAAATCTCCTGGATTTGTGCTTCTCTTCAACTTCATAGTTCTGATCATGTTTCTTGTGTGGACATTTATTTGCAAAATGACCTATCCTTCCACAGTTAAAGAATTTGAATGGTAGTTTACCTTTGTATTTTCCTGATCCCTTCTTCAGTCTCTTCACAAATTTTGCTTCAATTTCATTGGGCTCAGAATCCTCATTCTTGTCTTCTTTAAATGATGCTTCTCTAGAGGTGGGTTTCTCTTTAACCATTCTCATCTCATATGTAGTCAGTGTTCCTAGAAGTTGATCAAACTACAAGGTTTTTAAATTATTAAGTTCTTCTATAGTAGAGACCTTCGGGTTGAACCTATCTGGGAGAGATCTCAAGATTTTTTGAACTAAAGAAGGTTCCTCAATTGTTTCACCAAGTGCCTTCATGGCATTTTCCATTTCTTCTATTCTCAGAAAGTATTTTCCAATAGTTTCATCTTCCTTCATCTTTAGTTGTTCAAATTGTATTATGTAGGTTTGAATATTTGCATCCTTTACCTTCTCATTACCCTCATAATTGTTAATGAGTTTGTCCCACATTTCTTTGGTAGTTTCTAGGTGCATAACTTTTATGAATTCTGCTTCTGCAAGCCCACTCAAGATAGCATTCATAGCCTTAGCGTTGAAGCTAAATTCTAGTTTGTCATCCTTATTATCTAGCACAACTGGATTTACATAACCAGTATCTACCACATCCCAGACATCTGCACCTAAATCCATTATGTAGGTTCTCATTCTAACTTTCCAGAAGGCAAAGTTTGTTCCATTGAACAGAGGGGCCTTATTGGTTGAATTTCCTTCATGGCTTGACATGTTTAAGCTCTAGGATCTACCCTTAGATAAAAGGGGCCATCTATGATACCAATTGTTGGACAACTAAGAGGGGGAGGTGAATCAGTTGTTACTGTGCTTAAAAAGTTATGCTTCTTCTAACCTCTTTGCAGAAACACTGAATGATGATCACAATAATGCAAGGAAATAAACAATGGCACATTCAACATCAGTCACATATATGAGAAACACAGAGACAAATTTTTCTCGAGGAAACCCATACAGGGTAAAAACCTCTTTTTCTTTATATGATAAGTAATAGTTACATTCTTTACATTATCATACATATGAGCACCAAATCATAATGAGGTTACATCCTCAGTTTTGCAAGTTTCTACTTGCTAAGAGCACTGACTCTTTGTTTTCTCTAACACCCACTAGAAGGAAGCACCAACTCCCTGGTTTCTCTAGCACCAACTAGAAGGAAGCACCAACTCCCTGGTTTCTCTAGCACCAACTAGAAGGAAGTACCAACTTCCTGAGTGTTTCTAGCACCAACTGGATGGAAGAACCAACTTCCAATCATACAGGCACCAACCTGTATGACAGAGAACAAGAGTTCTCCCTTGCACCA
This sequence comes from Picea engelmannii, assembly GCA_009831015.1. Taxonomy (NCBI): domain Eukaryota; kingdom Viridiplantae; phylum Streptophyta; class Pinopsida; order Pinales; family Pinaceae; genus Picea; species Picea engelmannii. The sequence goes on from ML777666.1 coordinate 779,414, forward strand.
CCCTACCACCCTGGTTTCTTTGGCTGCAACCAGATGGAAGCTACTACTCCCTGTGCTCAAGCACCTACTTGAACCTATGAGGACAACAATCCTCCCTAGCACCTCCCAACCACCCTGAAATATAAATCTTTTCTACTAAAACTTATTATAGTGATATAATGTTCAACAATGGCTTACCAGAATCATCACTGTTCTGTTGCATTTCATTGCTCTGTCTACCTCACTGCCTTCCTGCACACCTGACTTGCGTTGTTTGTTCTTTTACATTTTAAGCTTTCTGCGCCATATCCTTTCAATGCAACATTCCTCTACTGTGCATTTCTACTCCTGCGCTCTGCCTCCTTGCGTACCCCTAAATTCTCCTCCACAGCGACAACAACAACTCTAGCAGCCACAACACCCCTTCTTTTCTTTGTACCATGTATATATAACTTCTGTGCATCTTGTGCATGCAATATTCGCCATTCCTCTGCATTCTCATACCGCGTCAATATCCTCCACCTCTCAAGTGCTCTGTGTGATCATCATCGTGACTCTTCAACTTCTCTGGCAGTTCAACCCCTGTGTCTATCATCACTAGGTGTTAAGCCGAGATTCCTTTTTCTCTCTGGCAATTGAGACTCTTCGTCTTCTCTGTTACATTTGAGATCATCCTTTCTATTTTAGTTACAAGCTCAAACCCTCATCCAGCTGTCAATTTCCTCCATGAATCGTCTTCATTCCACTGGCAGATTCCATGTGACTCTTCAGCTCCTCTGGAAATCACATAGAAGTCTCTTTGTATCCTCTAGTAGAAACCATCGATGGTTTCTAGCATTTTCTCTGTGTCATGCAATAGTAGTCCTCCGATCTTGTTCAAATTCACCAGCACCGTTGGATTTAATCCATGGGATCTTGCATTCATTTCGGCATTTTGGCATTCGACAATTCAGTGCTAAATGTCTCGACACTTCATTTCATGATCTCCGAAGTTCCGATATAGAACTTTTCTACACTATCTCCTTCCCCAATATGACTATGGTCATAACCAAGCGCCTATGAAAAAAAAAATGCTTTTCGTGAATTTGTGTTTTGTGGATCTATAGATGAGGCATCTCGACTTTCCAAGTCGTGATCTCCGAAACCCCGAAATGGAGCTTATCTAGAATGACTCCTTCCCTTCTTGTGACCATGGGCTGTGACCACAGCCTTATGCATAAGGCGCTTTCATGATTTCTCATTTCATGAGTTTGGATATGAGACATATAGACTCTCCAAGTCGCGATTCCCGATACCATGAAATGGCATGGGATCAACGGTCCTGATCAGAGCTTAATTCAATGGCTGCGATTGAATCGCAATTTCGCATATCGCGAAATCGACATTCTTGTTGCATTGTTTACTTGCCTCTCCATGTTGCGATCGTCGAAACTCCGATATGGAATTAGATCAACGATCCAGATCTGAGCTTGATTCTATGGCTGTGATTGTATCACAATTTCGCATATCGCGAAATCGGTATTCTTGTTTCATTGTTTACTTGCCACTCCATGTTGCGATCCCCGAAACTCCGACACGGACTAGAATCAACGGTTTAGATCAAAGCTTGATCTGATGGCTCAGATTACATTGTGATTTCGCATATCACGATATCGGGTTTCCTGATGTTAATAATATTTGACATGTTCAACTCGCGATCCTCGAAACTCTGACATGGACTGGGATCAACGGTCCAGATTCAACCTCGATCTGATGGCTCAGATTAAGTCGCGATTTCGCATATCACGATTACGCCCTCTTCTCCTTGTTATACTTTAAAAGGTGTGCAGGTTCCCCTTGATCCAACGATGGTCTGGTTCTGCGCTTGGATATAACGTCTGATATCTGTCCTCCTGTTCAGCGCTCTTCTTGTCTATATTCTGATCTAATGGCCCTCATTCTTTCAGGAATTTTGAATGAGATCCAACGATCATAAATGCTTCTCGAGCCTTCAATCATTTTATCCATGTTGCGTTGCCTTCGATCATTCGATCTTCCTGGACTTATCTTCTATTTGCTTTTTGATCATCGTTGTTGTACTCAAGCCATCATCAGTGCTATATTTGCCATCAATGACAAGCATATGCTGTCTGTTAAACATTTTCCAACAGTATTATCAAAGGCCTAGATGTATATTTGTGTGCATTTCCAAACATTAGTATGAATATGGATGTAGTAGTCATTAATGTACATGACTCTCTGGGCATGATCTTGTCTAGGAAATGGTCTGCAACTCTTGGTGGTTTTCTCATTATGGACCTGAGTCATGAACATATCCCTATGGGAGATGGGACATTTGAGATTATGTACAATAAACCAGTTGCCAAGAATCATGTGACTGATCTAAATGGCCTTGACTACTGAAGTGATTGCGATTTCGATGTGACACCTCCAAAAATGGATTATGATCCTAGTAAGTTACCATTTTCTAGAGAATATTGTATTGATACACTACTATTGAGAAAATATAAGTATAAGGAGAAAATTGCAAAAATACCAAGGAAAAGACCCAAGATCCATCAAGATGCTCAAGGAGGATGAGGGAAATAAGGATCAAGATAAATAATGAGATATAAAACGTATGGTCGAAGAAGATCCTCCCACACAACCTTGCATTGAAGATGTACCATATTTTGAATTTGGTGAAGTTCTATGGCTTGGCCCTTATGTCGTCAAGAAAAATTCTGAAAAGGGTACTTACTATTTATCTGCCATGGATGGGAGGAATATTCCATTATCCGTTGATGGGTCTATCCTCTAACCTTATGTAGATGGGACCTGATCTCCATGGACCTTGGGCCGCAGATAAGTATGTAGGTCATTTGATTTTTTTCATTACATTTGCATGCTCATTGTAGGTTAGTTCCATTCATTTATGTTCTTGTATTTACATGTTGATTTTCTTGCATTTATTCATAGTTGTTGTGATGCATTTTCTTGAATCATTACATGTTAGTTAGAAGTTTTTGAAAAAAAAATTCTTTTAAGAAATCTCATAGTTGTCAATTTTGAGCTTTTGAATTTTTTGTTATATGAATAAGGGGTGAGTTAGCCACCCTCCAATGCTCTAATGTTTTTCTTGAGTATTGTTGGCAGCTCAACATGTTTGTTAACTTTTTATACCAATTAATTGATCTACATAGCTGCCTAACTGGAGTCATTTATTTTTATTACTCTTCATGATGCAATTTTTGAAACGACAGTAGTAAGTTGTCACTTTTTTTTTTTTTTAATGTTTCATTCATGACTGGAAGCATGAATATGAAGCATGAAAATTTGCGATTGTGTTATCTTTCTATTTTAAAATTTCGTCGAAGGCAAATTGTTCATAGTTTATTTATGAAGTTTGGTTCCTTGCCATGAAGATTTACCCTCTTTGTTTCGATCCTTTCAACACCAAGCATGCTTAGAAATTGATGGTTATATAAACAAAGGACCCCCATGACTTGATTTTTGTATGATTTTGTTTGAGTCTTGGGTATACATTTCCTTTGCTAAACTTTTGATTTTTGATTTACCCAAACCTTGTGATAGAACCCACGATGCGTGCACTTATTTTTCATTTTAATTCTTTGGTCCTAGACTCATACTAGATGCAAAGGTGGCGTTACGATTTGCAGGCAGACATCATTTCCAAGACTGGCCTTGGTCCTTGCAAACCCTCTTTGCATGCATTTCAATTAAACACTCGTCTAATCATTATGAGTTTATGTTCATACACTGTTCACTGTTGAAATTTCACGAGCTCAGGTTACGGCTTTGGATTGTCTTGCAAAACCCTCTCTGTGTGTTGTGTCTGATTCATTACCCTTTCATCCATCATGGATCCTGTTGTGAGAGTTGAACCAAACGGGATTCAAACTCTGCTCTTATATGACGATGCCAGGGAATATTTGGAGAGAAGTGGCTGGCTTGTTTTCATTAGGAAGTTTCAGGGTTTCAATTTACAGGTTACCCAGGAATTCTATTTCTCCTTGGATGGGTGTAGAGCGAAGGTGGGTGATGTACAATTGGAGGTTACAGAGAATTTCCTGAGTTAAGCTACATGGCTACCAACAAGCGGTCAAAGGTGGTTTAAAAATGCAAAAGTGGAGGAAGTTCCTTGGAGCCTGTTGTTTACGTCTCGGAAAATAAAAGAGTGTGATAAAGGTATGCCCATTTCCTTCCTAAAATATCGGTGGCACGATTTGTTCGTTGTGGTAAGGAAATTTTTTACCTGTGAGGGACGTTTTAGGCTTGTGTTTTTGTACCATTTGTGTTTGCTTATAATTTTTATGGGTTTCCCTTTGAACATGTCGTATTACTTACTAAGGAGTCTTTATAAAATGGGTAAAAGATACAAAAAACAATGCTCAAAATATATCCTTTTCCACCACGGCCTAATTAAAATCCTTCTCATGCATCAATTAGAGTTACAGAATGATAGCTGGGATTCATTCATAACCTGAAACGACTATGGTAACCTTGATATGGAGGAGGTAGATAAACTCATGGTTGAGGAGACCCTTGTCTACCCTACGATGTCTCTCTCACCTCCCCAGACTTATGTCTCACCCCCTTACACAAAACCCTTGATCGATCCAAAGGCTATTGAACAGGTCTGTAAGAAGATTATACATCCAAACGACTGTGTTAAAAATTTAAAGAAACCTATAGGAAAGAGATCTAAGAGAAATATTGATATAAATTTTAAGAACAAGAGAGTCGGGAGACTAATTTCTAGGAGACTTCGTAACAAGTCGAATTCTCATCCAAGTTCAATCAGTATGATCGAAGTCCATGAAAGTTCAGACTCTGAAATCGATAGGTTCCTCACTGCAGAAGACCTTTAGTCATTCAAGCCACACCTTGATCGGCCCTATAACTTTGTCGACAATTTACCTCCCTGTTTGAAAAATAATCCAGAGTTTCCTAGTGTCAAATTGGTTAATGAATCCACTGTCAGTATGGATGGTGCTCCGGTTCATAACCAAGTTTGTTCCTATGCAACCCTTGCACAGTCAAATTGTGAAGTCTATCTATCATGGATTGATAGATATTATACTGATATCCCTATCCTACAGTCATGGGTTCAGGCTTTAAAGGATCAGATCGATGTCTAAACGAGTGAAAACCATAGACTCGAATATGTTATTCAAGGCAAAGAAAAATGTATAAAGACAACAGGCAATGTAGTATTTAAAAACGTGGAGGCTGCAACAACCATTGTGAATTCCAAAGTTGCCTGATACGATTTGATTTCATGGTTGGAGGTATGATTCTTCATTTTAAAATAGGATTATTTGTTAAAATTAGATTTCTTTATTTTACAATAAATTGGATTTCATTTACTAATAACTATCTATAGAATCGCAAGATTCTGTAGCCAGTTATGTTAATTCGAATTGTGTGAATTAATGGTTAGAAATGCATCTAAATCTTTCTATTTTCTTGTTTTTTTTCAAGATATTCAGGAATCCATGATTTCAAATTTGATCTGAGTCATCCTTAAGATCTTCCAGTCATATCTTTGATGCATTTTGTATCAACATAAATGAATTGTTGTTAGTTTTTGAGGATTTAGTAGGATCAGGGTGGTTGCATCCCCCTTTATTTTTGAAATAAATATTTTATCTGAGGAACATAAATAGTTATCTTTTCTGAGGCCTTTATAAACCCATCATTTTGTAATCAGAGACACCTTGGCCTGGGGTTTATTGTGAACAGCTTATACTCAAATTTAGACATAACAAATATTTACTTTATGCTTTTGTCATTTGTTAATGTTGTTGTGATCTATAATTTGTTTATCTTGGTAATTGAATAACTACAGATAGATTTCGTATTTGTAGATTGTTTTGTTGTCAAGATAGTTTTCCTTCATGGTTCATGATTTTATGTTTCAGTTTTATCAAAACAATTGAATGATATTTCAATTCATATTATGAGGTTTACCTTAAATATGTTGATTGATTAAATGCAAGCTGTAATTGTAGGATTTATCTCATGTGTTATCGCTTGTAGTCTATTATATCACTGTAACTATTTTGCATCCTATTGTTCTACCAATTAAATACACCAGTCAATGCACAATTTAGCATTTGTACCAAACAGTGTGAAGATGCACAACAGATTTATCTCGTGGATGGACTGATGCACGATTTACGTGAACAGTTGGACGCATACTCCTCAAAGTGATTAATAGGTTAGTCTGTTCTTTTATTTCATTTGCTTGCTTAATATAGAAGTTTTTATATATATTATAATTTTCACTATTTATATCTTCTTGTTTAATTAAGTAATTTAATATTTGATCTTATGAATGCATATAAACAAGAAAACAAACCAAAAATAAATAGTAATTTTGCTTTCTTTATTACTGTCATTAAAAGAACCATTTTACATTCAATTTTTATGAGTTCAGATTAAAACTCATGATTTATACATATTGTATATATGATAAATATAACTATTATATAAATATTATTTAGATAAACTGTATGTATATATATTTAGATGTACATATATATTTCAGTAATTATTATTTATTAAGTTATTGTATTTATTTTAGTTATTTTTCACTTCCTTTAGGACTTTAGATTGGCCAATGGAGCCATTAAACCCGTCAGAGTGAATTAATCCAAACGGCTTGGGTTAATTAGACAACCCCGAACCGGATTCACTCTTCCAGTTGACGAGCGGTCAATTTCACCTGTCAACAAGTATGTGTAGGGACATGTCATACTAAGATATATTGAGGTTCTCATGTGCTCTACAGTGAGCACATGTCCCCATGTAGGAGCCATATGTTACCCCATCTCAGGGGTAACTAAGGATATGATGTCTCAAGGCCTGCGGGTAGCATACATGGAGTGACGAGAGCCAAGTGACCGATTGAGCTCACATTGGGTAGATAGAGCCTATCCATCCATCACACATCACCATTAATCATCAACAACATAAAAATGTTTGCCATGCCAACATGGCCTTGAAATCCCAGCAGGTCTTTCTTCATCGGGTAACAAGTCCAGTCTCATGGTAAGTGCCACTTTAATAATTGAATCATTTGAGCATGTTTCAAAGGGTCATTTCTTGATTATGGATTGTTTTCCTGGAAATTATACCTTTTTCCTTATTTCACCTTGGTGGTTGGCATGGTATCCTAGTAAGTTGGTCACCCTAGGGAAAAGGGTTTCTACTGGAGGGTTTCCTTGAAGAGTCATCACACCTTTTCCAGTCATACTTACCACTTTCCACATTTCTTCCGCTTTGTTTCCTCATATTTTGGGTTTTTGGGTTCATTGACCCCAAGAAGGGATTGTACCTTATTTCATGGGAAGAAGGGGTTGAAGGCCCATAAGTGTTGTAGCTTGAACTGTAAAAATAAAAATCCAAATTTTATCCTTCTTTATGCTCTCCCTAAGATCCTAACAACCTTGAAAGGATTCTCCATAAAAACGAATTGACTTTAAAAATAAAATAAATAAAAATTCCATGCTTGATGAGGGAATGCATTGTAGTTCCCTTTAATTTCTAGTGCATATGGAACTCAAAGTGTTCTAACTTCAAGTGGTGTTGTGGTGGTATTTTTATTTCCATTTCATATAACACTTAGTTTTCAGACCATACAAAAATGAAAGGAAAACAAAGGGCTTGAAAAAATGTTGCATTGCAAACGAAGGGATGCAACACACCCTCTACAAAGGCACCCATAAATGAGACAATATGAGACCTTGATATGTCAAGAACCCCATGTAAAAGAGTACTTCCCCCAATCCACCTCATACTCATTACATGGTCTAGAGAAGGTCTTCTCGAGAAACATTACTTGACTTGGGGATTGGCCTACCCAATAGGGCACCGAGACACCCCTCCCATATCTAAATTTTGCAAAGTTTACAAGGTCCTTTAGCATTTGTTTAATTTTAAAAGAGGGGACTTAATGCACTTGCTTAGGTGTTTATTTTATTAAATATGGATTACTTAGCATGATTCATATGACCTATGGACCCTTGGAGGGCATATTTTCTTGTGTTTGCAGGACCTTTTTCGATGAAAGTTATTTATGTAGGGACTAAGCCACTTGGAAATTCATAGGGCCTTAAAATTTCGTTGGAAGGATGTTGTGCCCCACTCATTGGAGGCATAGAATGATGTTCATTTCACCTTGGGAGACATCTCTGTCACTTGGAAAAGGATCAAAAGGATGAAGGGGAGATGACATCACCCTCCTATGCCCAAATGTCCCTCCTTTGGAGCTTGACGTCACACCTTTGAGGGGTCGTTTTTTCATTTTAGTTCACTTGGTGGTGTTGTGGGATTGAAGCCCCTTTCTATGGCTTGATTTGGGGATGAAATGACACATTTGTAGCATGAGGTCCTAGCCTTTGTAGTCTTACTTCCACACATTCCAGCTGGGAGAGGAGATTTATTGGATTATGTGCCATCATTTTGTTATTTTTGGTCATTTTGTAGCCCATGTGGGAAAAAACATCAAATTGACTTGCTAATTAATAATTGTAAATTTGGTTATATCCGAAAATTATGGATTTAATTGTAATGTGGACAAAATTTGACCTGGGTTTTCCTCTATAAATAGAGGCATTTAATTTTTCATTTGGAGATAACTCATCACTTGATAGTATTACTCTTTGGACTGAAATTTTGGCCCTCTTGGACAATTCACTATCTCTCATTTTATTTTCATGATGGATGAAACTCTTGTATGTTGCAGCAATAAAGACTAGTAGATTATCTTGATGGTGTTTCTTGGAAAATTGTTGGATGGTTTTTTGTAGTAAAGGGTTTCTTGTATGCTATATCTTGGATTTGGTGAGTAATTTATGCAATTCATTTTCATATTGCTTATTTAAATTGAATAAATATATCTAAAACCCTAGGGGGAGTAAAAGGGCTTACAGCCTCCACCAAAGTTTATTATTCATTTTTTTTTAAGGGATATAAGTCTTACAACAAGGAGTAAGATGTTTTACACCCTTTTTTCAAGGCTTAGGTAGGGTTTATTTCTCTATGGAATAAGAGGGTTTACACCCCTAGAGAAACATTAAACCTTAGTTCATCTTGGATTCCAAGCTAGATGATTTTGAAGGATTATTGTTGGGTGTTATAAGGGTTTAAATCTCAACAAGGACCTGTTCTTCCTCTTTGGTTAGTTTGTCTTCCAAGGCAGATACTCCATTCACGCAATAACAAGGCACTAATCTTTGCATTGGATATTGTTAATTGTTGCATTGGTAAACAAGAAAATTGATGTTTTGAAATTGGTCAAGTTGGATTTGAATTTTACATGCTTTAAACTCTATTATGCTTCAAGGGTGTCTTGATTGGCCAAGTGGTTAGTATTCTGTAATAAAAAACTATCTACAACCATTAGGGTTGTAGTAAACACTCTTTCTCATACAATTTCTTTACTTTTCTACCCCTAAAAATTGCTTGTATTAAGATATGATAATTAATCTACTGATAAAGGGTTGTTGTTTAGATGATTTACTTGCTTATTTTAATGGTTAGAAATTGTTGTTGCAGAAAAATGTTTCTATGGACATAGGTTTGTCACAATTCTTTGTTGATAACACTCTTTTACATCCCTCTTTTGATATCAAAATCTTGATTTAAGCATTGAAAAATTGTTTACTAATTGCAAGCTTTCTTATCCAATATCATATGATGATTTTGATGGTCTAATTTGTGTCTATGATAATTATATTGTTTCTGATATATCACTATTAGATGCTTCAATTTTAGGACAAAAAGGTTTCTTGTTGATTTATCTCTTGTCTTGAGGCTTATTTCATCATATATTTGCTTGTTTTGGTTGTCTAACATCTATTTTGTAGGTACTATCACTTGTTATCCCTTTCATTGACTCATACACATCCTCCATCAAGCCTCAATATATTTTAATTGTGATCTATACTGATGTTTCCTTCAGCTCTTGGCATCTTCCTTTACGATCCCCCTAGGATCACCTGAGAAGCCTCCCTTGTGTTGGACTTGTCCATAACTAAAACAAGGGGGATATCTATTGAGGTGACAATGATAGGAGTCCTGAGTTGTGTCACACACTTGTTGCTTGGGTTGGGATTTTCCCAAACTACAATTTTTGGTGCCATTTCCATGGAGGATTTTGAATCCTTTCTGATCCCATAACAACACTTGGAAATTCTATCCAAAATACTTTTCCTTTATCTTTCTTGGAGACTCCATTTGAGGAAAGCTCCCCTTTTAATTTTTTTTAAGATTTTCATAAATTTTAACTGGAGACTCCATATGATTTGTACCTAAAGAAATAAATATCCAAGTCTCCCACAACCTAAGAACCCATCTTTCCAAAATATAATTCCCAAGGGAAGGTTCAAACCTTCCCAATTTTATCAATGAATACCTCCTCATAATTCACCCGTGGTCAAATATTTAGTCAAAGGAATCCTTCCTCTCTCTCCTTGGTCTAGCAACCTTTACAAGCCATTAAATATGGCCAACAACCCTAGATACCCAATTAATATGTCAAAGGAATCTCAACAATGGTTTTCAAAATTCATCGGAAATAATGTTATTACAACTGAACAACAACTTGATGTTATCGATGTGGCCTTGGAAGGTAACAGTGTGGAACATGATGATATTGCAATGAAATTATTAGCTTCCTCTATTGATGAGGATGACAATAAGTGGGTCAGAAGCATACATGAAACTAAGAAGAAAGAGAATGAAATAGTGAATGAATTCAATGATAGGTTTGACAACTTTCTCTACCAAATCCAAAAGGACTTGTTCCCACCTCAAGTAGTCATTCTCCTTATTTATTTGAATGATTTTGAGGGGAAGTTTGGTTTTATCCTAAAGGAAAAGAAGCCTGACAGATTAGCAAGAGAAAAATAGTATACAATACATATTGAATAACATCTCATCAACTCCAATATTGAGCCTTTTTAGTTCCCTCGTGCCAGAGAAGAACCTAATACAAATATATTGACCAACAATGTACATAATCTAGTCACACTTTTGGCTCAAAAGTTTGATCAAATGAATGCCCAATTTTTCCAGAGCTAGAATCATATCATGGACATGTTGACAAATTTGGAGAGGCAAAATTCTTCTCCAATGCCTCTATTTTTTAGAAAAAAAATGAAAATGTGGGGTGGAATCCCAAGCCACAACAAGAAGAAAAGGCACCTGATACTTTGAATCCCATTGGAATGGCCAAGATGGAAGGATCATCATGGCATTTACCTTGTGAAAAACCCCATTCAGAATCTGAGTGTCCAATACAAAAGGAAGAAGAAGATCCATATTTTGTTAACAGGTTGAATTTCATTGACACAGTTTATGTAGCTAATTCCAAGGAGTACATTGAAATCATAGAAGAGAAACTTGAAGAAGTCAAGAAGTAGGAAACCAGGTAAGCTAGGTTGTAAATTTTGAACCAAATGGATGAGGCTTCAAAGGAGAGGTTTAGGAGAGTGTAGAGTTTGGCATACTTCAGGAGAGGTAAAATTTCTGAGGCACCTCATCCAACACCGAAGGTAGTGCCTCCACCTCCTCCGCCGCATGTTCATGATTTACCTTTGCAACCTACACTGACCATTGAGTATTTTCAACTCAATATTGATGTGACCAACATGATGGGAAAGATGAACATGGTAGTGCCCTTGACCGAGATGTGCAAGATTCATTTTGTAAGGAAAGAAGTATGGAAATATCTGAAGATACAAGATGAGTTTGAAGATCCTCCAATAGTGTTAAACACCCTATTCCATGTATATAGAGAATATTAGAACCCTCATTTCTATCTTTCCCTAGGTATCAATGCTCTTTTTTTGAATAATTTCATCTTGGATTTCGGTGCCTCGATAAATGTGATTCCATTGAAGGTTATGAAGCAGTTAGGTTTGAAAGTTACTTGACCTTATAGAAATATATGTGGCATTGATTCAAGGAGGGTGAAGGTGTGGAATATTATCAAATACCTATATTTCTATTTGTGTTCCTTTCTAAACATTAATACCAATATGGATGTAGAAGTCATTAATGTACCTGACTCTTGGGGCATGCACTTTTATAGGAAATGGGATACAACGTTTGGTGGTTTTATCAGTATGGACCTGACTCATGAAAATATCCCTATGGGAGATGGTACATTTGATATTATGTACATTCAATCGGTTTCCAAGAATCATGTGACTAATCCAAATGGTCCTGACTACTAGAGTGATTTTTATTTTGATGTGACACCTCAAACCATGGATTATAATCCTAGAGGGTTACCATTTTCTAGAGAATATTGTATTGATACACTACTTCCAAGGACAGATAAGTATAAAGAAAAACTTGTTAAATACCAAGGAAAGGACACAAGATCCATCAAGATACTCAAGAAGGATGAGCACAAGAAGGATCAAGAGTGAGAACATGATATCAAAGGTAAGGTCGAAGAAAATCCTCCCACACAGCCTGGCATTGAAGATGTAACGTATTTTGAATTTGGTGAAGGAAGCCTAGAACTCATGTGGGATATAATAAAGGGAAACCAAAGTACGAAAAGAAAAGTGAAGTTATATGGCTTGGCCCTTACATCGTCAAGAAGTATGAAAAGGGTACTTACTATTTATCTACCATGGATGGGAGGAAGATCCCATTATCAATTGATAGGTCTATCCTCCGACCTTATGTAGACATGACTTGATCTCCATGGGCATCGGACCCCAGGTAAGTAGGTAGGTCATTTTTGTTTTTTCATTGCATTTTCATGCTCATTGTAGGTTAGTTGTATTCATTTATATGCTTGTATTTACATGATGATTTTATTGAATTTATTCATAGTTTTTGTGATGCATTTTCTTGAATCATTACATGTCAGTTAGAAGTTTTTGAAAAATGCCAAAAATGTTTCTTTTAAGAAATCTCATAGTTGTCAATTTTGAGCTTTTGAATTTTTGATTATATGAAAAAATGGTGATTTAGCCACCCTCCAATGCTCTAATGCTTTTCTTGAGTATGTTTAGTCACATGTCATACCAAGAGATGTTGAGGTTCACATGTTCTCTATGGAGAGCACATGTCCCCTTGTAGGATTCATATGTTACCCCCCCAGCCTAGAGGTAACTAAGGATATGATTTCTTGAGGCTTGCACATTAATCAAATAGAGCCCATCCATCACCACACATCACCATTCATCGTCAACAACATAGAAACGTCTGCTACACTAGCCTGACATAGAAATCACAATAGATATTACTTCATGAGGTAACAAGTCCAGTCTCATGGTAAGTGTCACTTTAATAATTGAAGCATTTGAGCATGTTGTGAAGGGTCCTTTCTTGCTGATGGAAAGTTTTCTTGGAAATTATTCCCTTTTCCTTATTTTGCCTTGGTGGTTGACATCGTGTCATATTAAGTTGTTCACCCTCGTGAAAATGGTTTCTACCGGGGGGTCTCCTTGAAGTTCATCACACCATTTCCACTCATACTTACCACTTTCCACATTTCTTCCCCTATGTTTCCTCATCTTTTGGGTTTTTGGGTTCATTGATCCCAATAAGGTATTGTACCTTATTTCACGGGAAGAAGGGGTTGAAGGCCCAGAGGTGTTGTATTTATAACTATAAAATTCAAAAGATATAATTTATCCTTCTTTATGATTGCTCTAAGATCTTAATATCCATGAAATGCTTCTCCATAAATAGGAAGGGACTTTAAAAATAAAATAAATAAAAATGTGTTGCTTGAAGGGGGAATGCATCACAATGTCCTTTAATTTCTAGTGCATATGGCACTCAATGTGTTCTAAGTTCAAGTGGTATTGTGTTTTCATTTTTCTTTCCATTTCATATCACACTCAGTTTTTGGACCATAAAAAAATGAAAGGAAAATAAAAGGCTTGAAAAAATGTTGCATTGAAAACAAAGGGATGCAACACACCCTCCATAAAGGCACCCATAAATGAGACAATATGAGCCCTTGATATGTCAAGAAACCCATTCCCAATATTACTTCCCCCAATCCACCTCATATCCATTACATGGTCTATATAGGGTCTTCTCGGGAAACATTCCTTGACTTGGGGATTGGCCAACCCAATAGGGCACCATGAAACTTTTCCCATATCTAAATTTGGAAAGGTTTATAAGGTCTTTGAGCATTTGTTTAATTTGAAAAGAGGGGACTTAATGCACTTGTTTGGGTGGTTATTTTATTAAATGTGGCTTACTCAGAATGCTTCATATGACTTGTGGACCCTTGGAGGGCATATTTTCTTGTATTTACATGACCCTTCCCAATGAAATCAATTCATGGAGGGACTTAGTAAGCCACTTGGACCTTCATATGGGATTCAAATCCCATTGGATGGATGTTGCACCCCACTCATTGGAGGCCTAGGATGATGGTCATTGCACCTTGGGAGACATCTCTATCACTTGGACAAGGCTCAAAAAGATGAAGGGGATATGACATCACCCTCCTATGCCCAAATGTCCCTCCTTTGGAGCATTATGTCACACTTTTGAGGGATTTTTTTTTCAATTTAGTGCACTTGGTGGTGTTTTGGGCTTGAATCCCCTCTATATTTCTTGATTTTGGAATGATGTGGCACATTTCAAGAAATATGTCCTATCCTTTGGAGGCCTACTTGCACATGTGCTAGGATGGAGAGGAGATTTATGGGATTATGTGCCATCATTTTGTTACTTTTGGTCATTTTGTATCCTATGTGGAAAAAAAGAGCAAAACGATTTGCTAATTAACCATTGTAGACAAACTATGACTTGGATTTTCCTCTATAAATAGAGGAAAGTCATTTGTCGCTTGGAGATAACTCATCACTTTATAATATTACTCTTTGGACTGAAATTTTGATCCTCTTAGACAATTCATTATCTCTCTTTTTCTTTCCCTCATGGATGCAACTCTTGTCTATTGGAGCAATAAATACTAGTGAGTTCTCTTGATGGTGTTTATTGAAAAATTGTTGGATGATTTTTGGTAGTAAAGTGTTTATTGCATGGTATCTCTTGGATTTGGTGAGTAATTTCTCCAATTCATTGTCATGTTGTTTTTTTCAATTCAAGAAATATATCTAAAACCCTAGGAGGAATAAAAGGGCTTACACCCTCCACCAAAGTTTATTCTTATTTTATTTTGAAGGGATATAAGCCTTGCAAAAAGGAGTAAGAGTGTTTACACCTTTGTTTCAAGGATTAAATAGGGTACATTTCTCCAAGGAGTAAGAGGGTTTACACCCCTAGAGAAAAATTAAACCATAGTTTGTCTTGAATTCGAAGCTAGAGGATTTGGAAGGATTATTGTTGGGGTTTATAAGGGTTTAAATCTCAACAAATACCACTTCTTCCTCTCTGGTTAGTTTGTATTCCAAGGTAGAGACTCCATTCACCCAATAAAAATAGACTAATCTTTGCATTAGAGATTGCTAATTTTTTTATTGGTAAACATGAAAATTGAGGTTTTGAAAATTTTTAAGTTGGATTTGAATTTTACATGCTTTAGACTCTCTTATTCTTCAAGGGCGCCTTGATTGGTCAATTGGTTAGTCTGTTGTAATAAACATTAATATACAACCATTAGGTATGCATTAAATACTCTTTCTCATATATTTTCTTTACTTTTCTACCACTAAAAATTGCTTGTAAGCTGTGATAATTAATCTATTGATAAAGGGATATTGATTCTATGATTTAATTGCTCATTTTAATGGTTAGAAATTGTTGTTGTAGAAAAAAAATTCTACAGCCATAGGGTTGTCACAATTCATTCTGATAACAGTATTTTACAACCCTTTTTTACATCAAAATATTGGTTTAAGGATTGGAAAATGGTTTACTAATTGCACGCTTTCTTAGACAATATGATAAGTTGATTTTGATTGTCTAATTTGCATCTATTATAATTATATTGTTGTTGATATATCACTTTTATATTCTGCAATTTTTGGACTACAAGTTTTTTTTCTGATTTGCCTCTTGACTCAGGGCTTATTTCATCCTATATTTTATTGTTTTGGGTTGTCTAACATATTTTTTGAAGGAACTACCAATTGGTATCCCTTTCATTGACTCATACTAATCCTCCATCAATCCTCAATATATTGTAATCATGACCTATATGGGTTTTTCCTTCAACTCTTGACCTCTTCCCTTACAATCCCCCTAGGGTCACTTGGGAAGCATCCCTTGTGTTGGACATGTACATCACTAAAACAAAGGGGATATCTATTGAGGTGATAGTGATAGGTGTCCCCAGTTGTGTCACACGCTTGTTGCTTGGGTTTGAATTTTCCCAAAATAAAAACTGTGAAATAACATATTGAATCATGGAATCCAAGATGAAAGGAACCCACTATCAGAAAATACAACTCTATTAAGTTTTCAAATCATGCCAACTTCTTCAGTAAGGAAAATGGCTCACCCAGATTCATATTCATTGACATTTTCCCCATCTACTTCAAAAAATTAAGACAATGGGGACCATTGGTTCCTAAGGGAGGATGAATGATATAAGTGGATATCAATGGCCACCCACCTCTTCCAATGAATCAACATGGTTCTCCATCTATGTAGTTTTTTTATGATTTTCTAGGTCTTAAACTTTTGTGTCCATTTTGATGCCCTTAACAACATTTTTAAACAATTGATCCTTCCATGGTTTTTTCGAGAGCCAAGCCCTACTTTTTTTATGATAGTCCTTAGTTAGATATTTCCAATGAGCTACTATGTGCATCAAACAGAGATCATATGAAAAATTTACACTTCTAGGAAATTGTTGTAATAATTAACACCCAAAAATACCTTTTGGTGTTATTTTTAGAAAAACACCTTTTGACACTTTGCCTCCTAGATTTAGGGTTTTGGACCTTTACAGTTCTTTATTTATGTTAAAATGCAATATTTTCATCCTATTATAGTATCTTGTTGTGAATCAACATAACCGACATCTCTCTCCCTTTAGAGATAAGATACCACCATTCTAGCTAGTGTGTGTTCTACAATATTCTGTTATTTTATTCATTCAAAAAAAATGGGTTTTCACTGTGCATCACTATGCCCTATGGTATATTTCTTTTTATGTTTCATTTTGTTCCCTATACAATCCAGAACAATTACATCACATCGTATGATTTCAATGTAAAAAAAAATTGATTTGAGAAAGTAGTCCCCCCATTTGAACTTTCACATTCTCACACTTACCACAACAATTAATCATACCTCTGCTAGCTATAATGAGTTGAAAATTATATTTCATATGGTAATAACAATGAGTTTCTTTTGTGACTTGAGATGAATACAACTATGGGCGATACTATTTTTTATTAAGACAATTATATTTCTATGCTTGATATCACTAACCAACATTAGGGCTTCGAAAGATTAAATTTCTAGCAAAACATGGAGGGAATTTGGGGTTCCTCGTAAGGAGTCTCTAGAGTGGGTATGCCATCATGTGGAGTCTTTCTCAAGTTGAGATTGTCTATGTCATATTCTAAAATTTCCTTAGACATGCCTAAGGAGCAGGGAAAATTTTAAGGATGGAAATTTATCTTGAAGTGTTGAAACCTTGGAGAAATGTATTAGTCCTTAGCATGCAAACAGTGAAATGTTTAGCGATATTTTTTAAAAAATATTCAAATTTATAAGTATTTTATATAGTTTCTATTAAAACTTGTAGAGACTTTTAAGGTTAAATAATTTTATCATATACAATTTGGGTGAATAACTTTTAGAAAAAATGGAAATTGGTGAATCTTTTTTGGGAAAAAACATGCAAAATTAGCACATGGGTGAAATTTATCCCCTAAAATTTTCCATACCAAGGACGTCATATATATGAAAAATAACCTTTGTACCTTACATTAACTATCCCCTTTAAAAATATTTACATCAAACTGATAGAAAAGTTTGAGACATTGACATCTAGTATCTTCTATTGGTGTTAGTGTGTGGAACGCCAATGGTTAAGAAGAAAGTGGAGTGGTTGTAGGAATAAGATATGTATGTGGACACAAAATAAAATTGGTTCATTTTTTATGGGTTGTAGCCACCATTTTCTTTGTAATATAAAAGGCATCAAATCAAGTAGTGGGTTGGAACATCAATTACCTAGGAATAGATATCCTCTCTAAGTTCATTGATAAAATAATCTCTCTAAATCATCAATCATGCCTTCTATTTGAATTTGCATTCTCTTAAAAAAATGTAATAACCAGTAAGAAAAAAATCAACAAGCCTAGTAAAATCCTTACAATTACGCATAAAATTTCTAACATAGAATTTCTGAGTGCATAAATAATTCATTAACTTCAAATAAGCATATAAAATTTTAGCAGAATTTAACATTTAACATTTAACTACAACATAAAAATAACTTAGCCGTTTCACAAACAAATTACTTGCTTCTGATGCTAATTTATTTCGATATGATTGTACCTTCCCTACTGCCTTGTTGCCTCGTTGTTGCCTTCCTGCTGCCTGATGCACTGACCAACACTACCCAAACCTACTATCCTCCCAACCAGCGAGGAGTAGCTTGTCTGGCTCCCTAGCTCCAGGAAATCGAAAGGAATCCTGGCTCCGATGCCCAAAACCCCCAGCAAACCGGTGCCCCCTGTACTAATCCTCCTGACTACAGAGCTCAAACTCTCCTCCTTGCAAATCCAAGAGAACCCCCAAAAGAAAATTTCCCGTAAAAATATCCCCCTTCCTCTGTAACCTCCTTCGCTCATATCCCTCCTTCACCACCCTTTCCTCATTTACTTCCTTACCTACACATAGTTAATGCCTCTTATCCTTTCATTTATTATTTTATCCTTTCGTAATTAATATCTTATCCCTTTCCGTGTACATAACCTTTTTAATTTAAACAATATAACTTATTAACCTTTTAAATTTAATACCCATGTTATTGAATGTAATAGGTAGTTAATTAATTAATTAATTAATTAATCAAAATTATAACCTTTAATTAATTAATAAATACTTAATTAATATCATTAGACCAATCTTTGTTTAGTTATTAACATGGTAGGAAAAATTAATTACCTAATAAATATTTTACTTAATAATCCCTAAGTATATATTCTACTAGGGTTGTTACATACACCCACCCTTCAAGAAACTTCATCCCAAAGTTAAATTATCTTATGGTACAAAAAAAAAGAAACATGGTTCACACATTCATAACAATTAACTGACATTATCAGTAAGTAAGTCCAAAAAACTCATACATACTAGTGTATATGTACAAGAAATGCATGTGTAGCTAGTAAATACAAATCTCGTGCATGTACTAATAATCAAAACTGTCATCCTTTAGTAATTTATGTATGCATCCAATCCAGTCAGCAAGACTAGTCTTTTATAAAAGACAAAAAACCAATCAATTGTTTGAGAAATCCTTTAATTACTATTATTCGGTTCAACAATGTTATTTTAAACAATTGTGGTTTAGTTAGGAAATTATGAATATTCATATATACACATTTCTTTTTTTTTAGAAGGGAAAACATTAAATACCACCACAAGACAGATCTCCATACCTTCTCAAATATTACTACTCATCCTTTCTCCCTAACCTACTTCCATCTCCATTCCTATCCTTCCTCTGCTAGACTATCTTGGAGCGTCAACTATATTGACCTAACTCCAAATAGAAACCGTAAGTGGAAGTGTCACTATCTCGACCAAGCTTTCCTAGCAGGCATCTGAGAGTCATCATCACACGTCTTGGGGAGTGTGAACTAACACCATCCTCCCATGACTT
The DNA here is from genome assembly GCA_009831015.1 of Picea engelmannii. NCBI lineage: Eukaryota > Viridiplantae > Streptophyta > Pinopsida > Pinales > Pinaceae > Picea > Picea engelmannii. The sequence continues at coordinate 799,203 of ML777666.1, forward strand.
TAGGTTTCGGAGGATACATGGTGGGAAATGCCTCCTCCCCTCCTAATCATAACTAGGGTCCACACCCTACAAAGGAATATACAGTGGCACCGTGTTGCTGGGGGTTTTGTCATTATTTATTCGGTTTTGGGCAGTGTCATCACCTGAAATCATGCACTGGTCCACATATCATAGCAATGCATCCAAACCAATATAAATTCCACATACAATATTCATACCATAATGCTTCTCAGTTAGTGGTCCTGATATCCACTTTCATCATCATTATCCCTTGGCTATTTCTAGCCCATAACCTGCAGATTAGTCTGTAACACAAACTCATACATACTATACATTATCATCATGTAATTGCATACTATCATCATTTCAATTTGGTATCCCTATATCGATAAATTAACATCAAAGTTTCCTAGTTAGAAATAGATCTTATAATATCCCATAATTCAATTTCGACACCCATTCATAAGATTATCATTTACCCAAAATAGATTGCATCATATCCAACATCATTCTAATAATATTTTAAACATTCATAAAATTCACATTCTCACAATATGTCGCATCATATACATCATCATCAATACCATTTAACCATTCGTGAAATTTACATTCACATAATAGATCACATTACATACATCATCATCAATAACATTTAAACATTCGTAAAATTTACATTCACATAATAGATCTCATTACATACATCACCATCAATAACATTTAATCATTCATAAAAGTTCATACATTTAAAGTTTAGGTGTATCACTTAATAGTTTCATCGTGACTAGAAAATAAAGTATACAGGCCTCAGGTAATCCTAGTTGTCTAAGTCAAAAGGTGGTGTTACATACACCCAACCTTCGAGAAACATGTTCTCAAGGTGGTCAAAAAAGTGAGGAATGGTCTTGCCATAGTGTCTTGGCATCTTCCCAAGTAGCAGATCCTGGACTATACTTGTCCCACTGGACCTTAACTTGGTCTACCAGACGGTTCCTGAGCTGTCGGACCCTATGGTCCAATATGTGTAACGGTTCTACCATGAGGGTTCCCACGTCCGATACCTGCAATTTCTTCCAATTTAGTTTATGTGATTCATAAACAACATAATGACGTAAAATAGATACATGAAATACATTATGAGTTTTATGCAAGTGGGGCGGCGGTACAAGACGATATGCAACGGGTCCAATTTTCTCTTGGATCTTGAATGGTCCTATAAATCGAGGTGACAACTTTGTCCCCTTCTTGAAACGTATGGTACTCTTATTAGGCCTGATACGAAAGGAAACCTAGTCTCCCACTTCATAACTTTGGTCAGTCCTATGTGCATCCGCATAGCTTTTCTACCTGTCTTGTGCTTCCTTTAGTCTCTGCCTAATCTGAATCACCTGTTCCTCCATTTCTTGAATTAATTCTGGCCCAACTGTTACTCGGTCTTCTATTCTATCCCAACTCAATGGCGTTATGCATGGCCTTCCATACAAAGCTTCGTAGGGTGGCATTCTGATGGAGCTATGATAACTGTTATTGTAGGAAAACTCTACCAAGGGTAGGTACTTCTCCCACTGGGTTTGATTATCCATTACATACATCCTAAGCATGTCTTCCATGACTTGATTTACTCTCTCAGTTTTCCCATATATTTCAGGATGATAAGCTATGCTTAAGTTCAACTGAGTCCCCAACACTGACTGTAAACTTGTCCAAAACCTAGAAGTGAATCTGGAGTCCCTATCTGAAATGATCTTCTTAGGGATCCCATGCAAACGGATGACCTCGCTTACAAACACACGTGCCATATCAGTGACATCGTAAGTGTCTCTAACCGGAATAAAATGAGCACTCTTGGTTAACTTATCCACTATCACAAGAATGGCATTGTGTCTATGGGATGTGAGCGGCAACCCTACAACAAAATCCATAGAGATGACTTCCCATTTGGAGATAGGAACATCATGTGGTTGTAGGAGGCCTGCCGGGTTATGGTGGTCGGATTTCACTTGTTGACAATCCAGGCATTTGGCGATGAAATGGACTACATCGTGCTTCATGCCTACCCAAAAGAAGAGCTTCCTCATATCTACGTACATCTTCTTCACACCTGGATGCACACAATAAAGTGCTCTATGGGCTTCCTTCAGTATGATGCTTCGAATATCCCCATTCTCAGGGATGTACATCCTTCCTTGATATCTTAATAGTCCATCTGTTTCCAGACTATATCCTTCATACTTTGGATCTAATTGCCTCTTTCTCTGGAGGTTTGAAGTAACCTTTAAAAACCAACTATCTCCTGGGAGTTGTGTCAACACATGTTCCCTCAGATTGACCTTTAAGGTTACCAAGGAGAAGATACATGGTCTCCTACTCAAGGCATCTACAACCACATTTTCCTTTCCCTTGATGTACAAAATACCAAAATAGTACTCACTCATAAACTCACTTGATCGTCTTTGCCTGGCATTCATATCTCTTTGAGTGAAGAGATGTTTTAAACTTTGATGGTTTGTTTTGCGCTCAAAGTTTTGCCCCAGAAGATAGTGCCTCCAAATTTTCATAGCTAGAATTACAACTGCCAACTCTAAATCATGATTCACATATAACTCTTCATGCTTCTTCAACTTCCTTGACACATAGGCTATCACTCCTCCATCCTGCATTAGCATGGCCCCCAACCCTTGCTTCGAGGCATCTGTGTAGACTGTGAATTCATTTTCCATATCCGACACTCGTAGAATTGGTGCACTAGTTAGTAACCTCTTAAGCTCAATGAATGCACTATCACACTCTACTTTCCATTCATACCTAACACCCTTGCGCTGCAAGGTGGTGATGGGTTTCGCTATTTTTTAGAACCCTTCCACAAATCTCCAGTAATAACCTGCTAGCCCCATGACGCTTCTCACCTCGTGGGAATTTTTCGGCACTGGCCACTCCATAATGGCCTTTACCTTTTCTGGGTCCACAGAGATTCCTTTGCCAGAAATGATATGACCTAAATAGTAGATCTCTTTCTGGAAGAAGGAACACTTCGATAGCTTCCCATACAATTTGTTCTCTCTAAGGCATGACAACACTATTCGTAAGTGTTCCTCATGTTCTCTTTCATTCTTGGAATAGATGAGGATGTCATCTAAAAGGACTTGTACAAAACGGTATAAGTACTTCCAGAATACGTCGCTCATGAGGCTCATGAATACTGTTGGCGCATTGGTCAATCCGAAAGTTACTACAACAAACTTGTAATGTCCAAACCGAGTTTGGAAGGCAATTTTTTGGATATCACCTTCCTTAATCCTTAACTGATGATGCCCCGATCACAAATAAATCTTTGAGAATATCACTGCTCCTTTCATCTGATCGAAGAGGTCATCTATTCGCGGCATCGGGTACCTATTTTTCACTATAGCACGGTTCAAGTCCCTGTAGTCTATACACAGTCGTAAGGATCCATCCTTCTTCTTTACAAAAATTATTGGTGCACCCCAGGGTGAGACACTAGGCCTTATTAGCCCTAAGTCCAGTAACTCTTTCAACTGCATTTGCAATTCACAAAGTTCTAGCATTTTCATCCGATACAGATTCTTGGAGATCGGTTATGCACCAGGTTTTAGCTCAATAGTAAAATCAAGCTCCCTCTCAGGAGGTAACCTTGGTAACTTGTTCGGAAAAACATCCTTAAATTCTGACAATACCAGGTACTGATCCAATGAGGGTCCCTTCCTTTCATTCACTGCTTCCACTACATAAAGTCGACACCCTTGCCTCAAGCATTGATTAACCTTCATAGCTGATATAAAGCGTAATGACACTTTTCTCTATACACCTTGGATCTCTACTGGTCTTCCTTCATCATCGACACAAAGCACCCTCTTTTCGAAACAATCTACCAAAGCTCGATGAGCTGCTAACCATTCCATTCCAATGATTAGGTCATATGCCCCGAGAGCAGTGACATATACCTTTAACCTGGTAGTACACACTCCCAGGTCTACTATACAATTATCAACACTAGGTCCTACTGCTTTTTTTTCCCCCAAAGCCATCTCGACTTGTTTAAATTCATCGTGCTCATAGGCTACCAACCCACTCTTTTCTAATGAAAATGGTGAAATGAAACTATCTGTCGCACTAGAATCAAACAAAATCTTGACATTGATATGATTTAGCATACCTGATGACTCCACCACCGTGGATTGATGTTCGGCCTGGTGGTTATTAACCGTTGTGTAAATCTGGTGGCTGCTACTTGATCTCCCCATTGGTGCCTTTCCTTCTCTATGCACGAACCCTGATTGTAACTTTGGGCAGTCACACTGGTAATGGGGTCCTCCGCACCCCCAATAGGTAACACGAGATTGAACCTGTGCACTTTTATGTGACTATCTATGAAATGAGTTCCGTCCCCTAGAACCTCTGCCCCTACTCATTGTTCCTTGAGATGGTCTTTGACCTGTCTACGTCGTTGGAGATGAATAAGATGTTGCACTCATTGCCATTGAAATCCCTGCGGCTACTGTACTTGGAGCGACTCTGTTACTATATGGTGGTGGCCTTGAGCCCCCTCCCTTAGGAAATGTCCTTGGGGCCTTCCCTACAAATCCAGGGCAATGTGGAAATGTCGGTGTTGTACCCCCAGTTAACTTCATGTGATCTTCCACATAACGCACATTTTCCACTGCCTCCTCTACTGAAGACGGTTTCCACATCCACACCATAGCTCTTATCTTAGGGTTCAATCCATAGACGAAGCACTCTGTCTGTCGTTGGTCATTGTCCATATACGAAACATATTTGACCAGTTCCATAAATCTGATCTCATATTCTTCTACAGTTTTGTTTCCTTGTACTAAGGCATGAAATGCCCCTACCTGTTGTTCCTCGTAGTATGCTGGTAGATATTTCCTTTGGAACCTCTCCTCGAAAAGTTCCCAAGATATTGTGTCTGGGGTAAGGTGCATTTATCTTTCCAGGTTGCCCCACCAGTTCAAGGCACTGTCTCTTAACTAAAAAATTGCGATCTTTGCCTTTGAGTTGGATGCATAGTCCCTTAAGGAAAAACACCTTGTCACGCCTTCCAACCATGTTTCTGCGCATTCACTGGCATGACCCCCGGCAAACTCTGAAAGTTTGATCTTCTGCAATTATCGCGTGATGTCTTCGGGTGGAGGTCCTCCCCCTGAATCCATTGATGCTTCTGGATTACCTGTTCTAGACGGTGGGGGTTCCACTTCGGTTCCTACCGGTTTTCACCCCTTTAAAGTCTCATTAATGGCTTCCAACGAGCACAATATGAGAGATAATTCGGGCGATGGTGGTGGTGGCATTGGCGGTGTTGGTGGTGCTTGCGACGATGCTCCCCTGCCTCAATTCCCTCAAGTCCTGACCATCCTGTATGCTTTGAACTACATCAACCAAAGTTGTCAGTGTGAGTTCTAGGATGTTTCAAATTGGTGCTACTCAAACTAGAAACATGGTTAGGCATAAGTTTTCTTTACTTGTCTGTAAACAAACATTACTCCTTTAGGGGATTGGCTAGGTTAGGATTAGAATTAAGCATCTAAGCTTGATTTATTCGCCCCTATGAAAAAAAACTATTGGTTCCCTTTCCCTGTAGCTATGCTAGCCTTGTGTCATACTCGTCAATTCCTATGCTTGCCCTCCTAGTGCATATGTCGCCTCCTCCCTGCCTGTCCTAGTCTAAGTCCTTTTAACTTTTTTCTTACAACTAAATATCCTACGATGCTTGAGTCGGGATATTTTCCTTGGTGTGTAGTATTGGTTTTTTTGAATGCCACATTGATATTTAGCGTTGACTTGACTGGAGGAATGGAGTGGAGGGACTTGGCGCTCGGCTAGACGAATTGTGTGTACGGTCTCGTGAACCTGATGCTTGGGCAGTCGGAGTTTATGCTTCAGGATACAAAGATTACTAGCGCTAAATAAGCCCATTCTTTGATTTCCATTGCATTCACTAATTATGATTCAACTCGGTTAGCTGGCTCTGGATCTCTAGGTTAGGTAATAAACTAGTTAGTCTTAATCTACATACTGTATCTTCCTGATAATAATACCACTCTTATCCCAACAGTGTTACCATTAATCTAAATAAATAAAAGAATTTATTTGTAAATACCTATGAGGGTGCATTGGTGTTAGTGTTCTTTTTAAGGCTCTTCGCTTGGTGGGGGTCGCGGGTTCAAAACCCTTTAATAATTCAATTTTTTTTTTGTTTTACTCATTTAAAAGACAAAATACTTAATTAATTTAAAACATAATTAATTAATTAAAACATGATCAATGAATAATACAATTAATTAATCATAAAACTTAAACTCTAAATTAACTATATGTAATTAAATTATATTCTATTTATTAAAAATTAAAATTTAACATTAAATTAAATTATATTTAGCATTTAACATTAAATTAAAATTTAATAGCTTAAATTTAATATCAATTTCAAATTAAAACATTTAAAAATTTACGTTGAATTTAAATTAAAATCTTAACAATTTAACCAAAATGAAAACTAAAAAAAAAATAAAACTAAATAAGAATAATATAAAAAAAACAAATTTAACGTGGGCGGCAAGTCTTCGCATGAGGCCCACGTGCCCCTCCCTCACCATGCTCATCATTTTTTAGACTCCTCTTTGTGGCCTCATGTGCATTGGTGCTGGTGTGGTCATGGATTTGTGCATGGTGGTGGCACTGAAGAGCTGCTAAGTATAGAACCATTGGTATCTTTGGAGGAGTTTCTGTATTTCGTCTTTATAATTTCCTCAATTGTGTTTCTTTACAAATTGATATTATTGATATTATTTCAGATAGAAAAAAGCACATAAATATATCTATTTGACAGTAGTTGTTGAAGCCATGGCGTATGTGCCACTGCACAGAAGGATACAGGAAGGCTCATCTTCTTCACTGAAACCAATGCCCATTGCACCACCGCCCCAATAGGGGGATTGCAATGGATATGTCAGAGATAAATTTCAAAAATGGTTTGTAGTTGATATTAATGGTGATAATTCCAACTTATTACTCGAATTTAAGCCCTTCCAGGGCAAAACATATGAGCATCTTCGAGATAAAAAGTTGTACACGCTCTCTGCAAATCCTCCTGTAATAGAGGGTTAGAGGTGGAAAATAATCTGCGGTCCACTACCATTAACCACGATTTTCCATGGAAAAAAAAATATGTGAGAGGTTTAAGGATGATATCCTAGAATAATTTCATGATATGTAGAGCTACATCAAGGAGTCCAAGCCTCACTGTGCTAAACCTTTTTTTTTTTTATTAGGTTTGGCAAAAGTCTATTTCGTGGTCATAGGGCTGGCCTGCAATTCCCAGTTGGAAGGATTTCCCACTTCCTAAGGTTGGGAAAGTATGCAGAACACGTTGGTGTAGGGGCTCCTCTGAGGGTTCACGCATCTCAACTTGATAGCTGGTCGAGGGTTCTCAACTTGATAGAACTCAACGCTCCAACAAAATATTGGATTTATGTGGGACTTCGCACCTCAGTTCGAAGATCTACTCGTGTTTCCAGAATGTTTCCTGGTCGAAGGTGGGTAGGTGAGGTTAAAAGGAAGCACGACCCTTATGGGGCACAACCAAGGTCAGCTTTCTATTCTATAACTATCTTCCTTCTTTCGATTGTACCACCGCCAGGTTCAACAAAAATTGCCTGCTTAATGACTTCAACCATGCACTGTTTCCGTCCTTGGCTTCTCGGTCATAGAGAGCCCCTGGAATTTCATCCATTTCAAACTTTTACAGACTTGGAATTGAAGCTAAAGGCATCTTTCCAAAATTCTTGGAGGGACCATCTAGTTGTTGCCTTTGTTTAAGAGAATTTTATGGATTTACCCCAGCCATTTGTATTTGGGTTATTATTGGGCCATACAAGTTGGGCAGTATTGGATTTATCATGTATAGAGTTCTAATAATTTCACCCTGTTTTTTTTTTTGTGACATGATTGAACTGTTGGATTCTATTCTTCCAATACCCAACACGTTTTCATTTCTACAACCTGTGAATGAATGGGACTTCAACCCTCTAATAAATTTTTAATCAATGTATCTTCTTCACTATCTTCTACACCTTCATACTCGATATTACATGTCATTTAGTTTGGGAGAAAGGTTAGGGAATTGGTTTATATATTTATATATACCCTGGTAATAATAGTAAAAGAAACCCTAGGATTTAGATTGAAAACGAGGAGTATATTTGTTAAATAAAAATGGATAGTATATTATGCAGGATTTAACTTCCACAAAACTTGCATTTCTTTGAAATGGTTTAGATCTATAACCTGACTGATTATTTTCTTTTGTATATGACTAGCTTAGAGTTTTTGTAAGCCTTGTAGATTAGTTTTCATTGTCCCTCCTTAGAATTTCTCAACAATCTAAGAGTTTCTTGAGTATTAAATTGCTGACCTGGCATCATGGACTTGTAGATCTAGTTTTTTTGTTTAGTTTAAATCAAGTTCTTAATATAATTGTTGTGATCGTTATTCCTAAATTGTTGTAATCTAGATCCTGACAGTTTATGTGGTATTTGTTGCAACTCATGCATATCATTATACCCTTTTCATTTTCAATTCGTATTATTTATATATATTTAGATTTGTTTATATATAATCAAAATAATAGT
>ML777666.1:808185-826275 GCA_009831015.1 Picea engelmannii
GAATTCAGGCCATGTAATGTATCCCACATATGCCTTCCCATGCCATTTCCACCATTGCTAATGCTCACTATATAGATTTAGCACCTCCACTCAAAATGTATATTCTCATATTATAAAAACAAAGAAAAAAATATTGTTCCATTTGGTCCACACATCCTACTGGATCTGAGCTATTGAATTTATCCAAATTGATTTTATGAAATATATTAATCTTATCGTTTTAATTTTTATGAAATAAGGTCCCATTTTGATGCCCAATATTTGTTGAAGATTCCCTAGGATCCTTTGAATTCAACTAGTCAAATAAAACTACCATTTGGGTCCCTATGTTTTTTGGAAGGAAGAAACAAGGGTGGTGAGGATTTGGAGTTTTTCTTCTAGGCCAAGAAGGCCATTTAGTTTTTTTCTATGTCAAGGAATCTTTTTAAGTTTTTTTTCCATGTTTTTGAGTTTGTTTTCCATTCTTGTGGTAGTCATGAGACTGTTATGGTCCACCTAGAGTGTTATTAAGAATTTACACCAATAAAATAGACTTCACACAAGGAGTCTTTTGGAATAGCTCCCTCACAAGAGCATGGGTATATTGGGTCCTCCTAGAGGGTTACCATCGAGTTATACAAATATGATCTAGTTCATGAAAGGATTGTTTTGGGATAGGTCCTCCACAATGGTTTGAACTAGCCTCATACATATTTTTTAAAGATTGTATCAGACTCTCTACTCATTATTATTGTATTGATGAAATTCTCAAATTCATTGTATTCTCAATTATGTGCAAATTTTGTTGTCTATGCTATATATCCTAGGTTTTGTAGGGTTTTAAGAGTAAAGGAGTATCAATATATATAGCTCTTTGATATACCCAAGGGTTTAAAACTATAATACTTTACCAGTATTTCACACTTCTAACTAAGGAGGATAGGTCACACCCTTAGTTGTATTACTTGATTCCCTGGTACATGACAGGGATATCCTTGAGTGTTTTTCTTAGTGCACTGTTGTTGGCAACCAAATATTCATGTCAATTTTATCATGAAAAATGTCGTCTTCATAGGATAAAATTTCATGTAGTTGCCTCCTCCTTCTTGCAAAGATTTCTATCATATTTCATTTTTGAAAAGATTCATTGGCCTACTTGTGTGTAAGAGTTTTTTGTTTTTAATCTATCGTTCATTTTGTTTAATCTCATGACTGAAAGCATGAAATTAGAAAAAAAAATTGGCTTGAGTGATCATCATACAGTTTGTGTTTTCTTGGTTTCTTTTGCTAATAAAAAGACACCTAAAGGGCATCTTTATTTTTACAAATCTTGAAATTTATAAGTCTATCTTCTTTATTTATTGATCCATTGTCATCACACTTGATTCAAACACTTTGGGAGATATGACTTAATCGATTTTATTTTTGATTATATTGTTTTTACATGTGCTTTCTTGTGCCGCTCGCATAAATTTGGGTAAATTCAAAATTTGAATGTTTCCCCAGCAGTCGTATCATAGTCTAGTCGCCTTGATACAGGACTAACACACCATCCCCCTTCATCCTGCATAGTTCAGGCATGCATTCATTGTTTTGATTTGTAAGTTTTGATTCTTTGGGTTTGGAATTATTTTCACAGAGTGGTTTCTTGTTCTTCTCATCCTCTGGTTATTACCCTCTCAATGCTCCATGGTTGTTATGGTGACTTCCTGAATCTTTAGGTACCGGGTCTCTCCTTATTTTGCAGACGTCACCCTACATTTCAAGTTTTGGAGAGCCCAACCCACCTCTCGTTATCTCTGTTATTTCTTTGTAACCATATCTATGGCTCCTGTAATAGTGTATATCCAAACAACCCTAAGGTTTTACACATTTGTGATTACATGGCATAGTTCAAACCTGTAATTGCATGCCTAAGACACGTTTTTGCGAGAAGGTTTTTGGGAAAACCGTTACAAATTAGCAAAAACCCTTTAAGACCCATTTATGATATGGGGTCATTTACCTTCAATGTCGGAAGATTCTTGAAAAACGATAAAGTTTCAGAGGTACATCTCGTTCTTTGGAGGGAAAAATATTAGAATTTCTTTGTGGCTGAGGTAAGCATTTTTGGTTTGTTTTGCTCAGAGATTCAAGCCTTTTATGGGTTTGGATAGGGTTCAATATTATATTCCTTTATACCTGTTATGATTCTACATAAAATGATTAATATTTATCAAAAACGGAAGTTTAACCCACTGTCAAATTATTTTCATCTTCAGTTTATCCAGATTGGGGATACTTGGGAAGTTTGCCTGTGTAGAAACGATTTCACCTCACCCAAGAACACAGTATATTCACCTTTGCATTCCAATATAAACCCCAACCCCTGTATAGCTAACCCTGCTATCAAATACCTATGTGTTGATCCACAAAATTCCAAGTTATCACAGATCTACTCTCTGCTATAATTCGAAACCCCTTGGACAAAAAGGCCATGGTCTGTTTTCATGCATTGGAGGAGATTTTTAGATGTGATAAAAGACAGGATTTCCATGCCCCTACTATTGAGACAATTCCTGATATGGTTCACAAATCAATTTTCAATAAAAACCAGAGGCATGAGGAGAGTAATTAAGATTTAAAATTGGCAAACAAGAGGATTAAACAGTTTAATAAAATGATCATTAAAAAAGGAACAACCCAACAAATTCCACTATCATGAATTTGGATGCTCTTATGTCAAATGGCTAAAATAACAAATAGTTGTTATGTTTTTTGATTTGCTTCTGTTTTGAAAATAAAATAGATTAGATTTTATTTTTTTATTTTGATTTTTACTATTTTAACTAGCTACAGAAACCTGTAGCTAGCTACAAAAACCTGTATCTTATCTTCTTCTTTTTTAAAATTAGTTTGAATTCAAGTCATTTTTAAATAAAATTTAGTGATCAGTTTGTTAATAAAATATTTAACTTGCTCTCATTTAATTTTTCAAGACAGGGTATATCTGATGTTGATCTTATGGGATGGAGCATGCTCGACTTAGTTGATTAGCTATCTCCTTTTGTTTATTTTGTAAATAGAAAAAAGACTTTCATAAATTTTGAAGATGTTTGATCATGAGTGGCTCTAAGCCCTCTATATTTGTAATGTTTATATCTTTTGAGATCTGAGCCTATCTTAGAAGATAGGAAGTTTAGATTTCATAAACTCTTTAAATACTCTATATTTTGTAAAGGAAATCATCTTGGCCTAGAGCATAAGATGGATGTGTGATTCCAAGACTTAATGAAATAGCATATGGCATTTTGGATTTAGCCTTTTGTAAATGATGTTTTCATTCATGTTTTGTTAATCCTAGTATATTAATAGGTCTCGTAGATTTAGACTCAATGATCTATTATGTTTGGGATACTTATGTTATAAATATCGTATATAATTTGTTTCTCTAGATATAAATACTATGATCATATATTCAATTCGAATGTTAGGATTTATCTTTAAATTTTAGTTGAATGGTGAAATGCAATAAGTTGCACTCAGAATTATCTTTCTGTAATTATGTGCAATTATAAGATCACAGGGTTCGATTTGTGTTTCCTCCTCTGTCATTAAACCTCAACTGCCAATACATGTTTTGAATTTATTTAAAACAGTCATAAAGTCTATTGCAGATTTTTCTCATAGGCATGACAGTTGGATGCTCTTCACTCATACAGATGCTTGGATACATCTGACAAACTAACAACAGGTTAGCTCCTTTGTGTTTCTCAATTTTGTCATATACATATTAATGAAACCAAAATGTTTGGTTCAACTTTTGACTACCTGCACATCTGCATTTCATAGTTTATTCAATTCAAGATTAGTTATATTTATAAAAGAAAACAAAAAAAAATTAAATGTACTTTCTTTATCTGCTTCTTAAAAGAAATTGTTTTCACATTGATTTCATAAGTTTCAATTAAAACTTTCAACTTTTAAATGATGTACATAAGCGAGATTTGTATATTTTCTGCTTAAATACACCTACAATAGTTATATTAGAGTATATGTACATATATAATATAATGTTTAGCAATTAATTAGTTATTTATTTATTTTCTTTGTTTTTATTTTAGGATTTTAGATTGGCTAACGGATCCATTAAACTTGTCAAAAGGAGTTACACCAAATGGCTTGGGTTATTTAGACAACCTCGGACCAGACTTGTTCTTCTAGTTGACAGACGATCAATTTTGCTCGTCAACAAATGGCACTAGAAGGACGACCGACTGACAAGCTGGCCTTGTAGGATCCTTTATTTTGATTGTATTTAACTTCCTCATGGCTCCCCAAATCATTGTGTTGGAACATGCTTTCCACTTCTCATTACTTGATGTTCCCAACGAGACAGTCTCTCACTTATCCAAAATCACCTTTGATGGTGGGGGTGATGTATCTGCTAAAGACCACCTTAACAAGTTTTGGTGCAAGTGCATCAAACATGACATTTTTTATTTAAAATTTTTGTGCAGATTGTTTTCTTTTACTTTTAGAGGTCGGATTAAACATTGGTTTGAGTCTTTTCCATCATATCACATTTTTTATTGGTTTCAATTTGTAGATGAATTTTTATATTCTTTTGAAATCTATGATTACAATCAATTATGTGAAGAATTTAAGACTTTGTTAATCAATGACAATTCATCTCCTAAAGGCTTTTCAACAAGAATTCATCATGTTCTCTGTAAATTTAATCTTGATGACATGGCATTTGTACTAAATCTCCTCTATGATGCCTGTGTCCCCTTCATCCAGTCATGTTCAATCATGAATGATGAACCAGCTACAAATCCTATCACTCAATTGCAAGAATAATTTTGTTCACGGGATGAGAAGAATCCATCTGAAAATTTTGAACAAGCAAAGGAGGTAGAACCTATTGAAAAGGTTCTTACTGACAATCAAACTTGTTTTTCCTCTGAATCATTGTATACTCAGTCCTCGACCATCCTGGAAGAAGATTTGATGTTGGGTCAAGGTGAATGTCCATATTCTTTGAACTCTTGCTCTAATCAATACTTAAACTTAGTTATTGAAGAACACTTAGGTGAGGAAAATAATCTTAACTATTCTAACATTCCCAAGAAACTGATTAGAGATGTAAACCTACAATTGGAAGAAGAAACCTTAAACCTTCATCCTCAAAATGTACTTTATCCACAGGAAAGACTAGACGTTTGTCATGAAAGTTTTGAATTATCTATCATACATGAGGAAAATTTAGACGATCATGTTATGTTGAGGGACTTATCACCAAAACAAAGTGAAAGTGTTAAGGCAAGTGAAGAATGTCTTGAGAATACCATTGTTAAATATCATAGCTCAAGAGATTATTTTCATGTGCTAATTTCTCATTACTTTTACTCTTTATATCTTGATCTCTTCTTAGATTTTAGTGGATGTGATTCTTTACCCACGATATCTTACTCTTTTCCACCACAATCAAATCTTTTCAATATGCCAAAATTTGGTGAAACTAATTCCAAACATAACACTTATGAAGTCGGATTCAATGCTCTTTAAATTTCATCACTCACATGGGAAAAATACATGTTGCAAGATGATTTTACAAGATTCATTTTTGAAAAATACAATGCGCTCATTCTTATGGAAATCAAGTATTCTGCATTGCATATTCATTTTTTGATTAGTTCGAATTTTTATTTTTATGCTTCACATTTTGAAACAATCAATCTAATCAAAGGAAGCATTCAAACCAATGATCTAATTGATTTCATGAATCCTCTTGTGATGTGTTCCCCATTGATATATTCAGTTCATCAAAGTCATAGTTTGCATCTTGATTTTTATGGCAGGATCTTAGGATGGCTTGAATATTCGTATATAAAAAATCTTCATAATAAAGATAAATTCGTGCTTGCTTTGTTTTTACCTAAATATCTAGGAAGTAAGCATGACATATTTCTTTTAGATCCTCCATGTGAAGAAATTAATGAACACTTGGAGAATTGTCAGGAGGATGGGGCACTTCAGCCTTGGATGATGATTATCTCATTTCCCCATAATCTTAACAAGTTTTATAAAGTTACTTACACTCGTCCACGCCATTATGACCCATATCACAACAATATGGAAAAATGGTTGGAGGATTCATACCTCAAGAGGTTCCAATGGAATGGTAAGGACATGCTTGCTTTGTTTTTAAAATATGATGATAAAGGTAAGTATGATATATTTTTGTCATTTTTCAATATACTACCATACTTGTTAGTAATATTTGATTTTGTTTCCATTGCAGGATTGGAGTTACTCCGATGGTTACATTGGAAGCACGACTTCACGTAGTATTTTTATTTGTTTAGCAGTTAGGGTAGGTTTAGGAGTAGGTTTTCTTTTAGCTTTATTTCTCATTGTTTCTCTTTGTAAAATTGCATTCATAAACACAAGTGGGTGCACCAAGAGAACCATAATATGATTGTTGTCATGGAAGTCCACTTTGAGCCTTTTCTCTCATCTTTTCGTTAAACATTTCTTTTCAAAAACACAATATCATCATGAAAGTTTTAAATGAAAAGTAAAGAGATAAGTAAATTTGAACTATCATTTCTACCCTAACCCAAAGTGCCACGAGTAGGACTCCACTCATATTAATAGGGTTTTTTTTTCTCTTTTTCTTTTAGTCTCTCTCAAGAGATATTTCACGTGATGATTTCAGATCCACCCTCTTGTAAATATTTTTAATTTTGTTTTTTGTTTTTTATTTTGGGTTCTTTTCTTTTTTCTTGATTTTGATTTGTTTTCTAAATAATTATTTCTGAGTCACCATTACATTTTTGGAAGGGAATAAGAATTCTCATTCATTAGAAGAAATTGATAAATTCCCAAGCACATAAGCAATAAGTGCTAAAACTCAGATCAATAGAAGTAAGTTTCTGTTCAAATCAGTGTTTATGGTTTCTCCTTGAAATTATAGGTACACGCGATTATCATTAATAAGCTTCTAACGTTGTCCCTGTTTTATAGAAAACAACTCAGTTGTACCTTCCCATCCTCAAGATGGTTTCCTAATAGAAGTCTAAGTGTCCAAAGTGTGATGAAGGTCATCAAAAAGGGGAGAATGATTTCTAAATGATCAAATTTTTTATGCTAAACTCTGAGATTTTCAGTATCACCCCGCCCTCTTGAATATTATTAAGTTCTAGAAATTATAAACAAATTCTAGAGGGTTGAAAGCAATATAATGTGTGGGAAGTGTTTGTAAACCCACTGGGACACTAAACAGGTCTGATGGCAATGGGTAAATGCGTGCACGATACCAAGGCAACTTGGTCGGGGTACTGAACATGCCTACTGGCAGCAAAGCAATGTTGGGTTTAAGAAGATCCTCAGGTCTATTTTCAATTTGATAAAGTGTGGAAATGTTATTTATCATGAATGGAAGACCCTTTGATGGGATAGAGGTATTGTAGTGGGCTAAATGACATCCCTGTCGAGGCTATGAACGCCTTCTGGTAGAAGTGGCCCTGTCAATAGTATTGAAGTCGACTACATAAACATTGTTACACTCGTAATCTAAACTAGATGTCGGATTAACTTTTTTTTAGAAAGAAATACATCTGATTCTAAAACTACATTATTTATGAGTTATGATCGAAATGATTGACCTTTTGTTGACTGTTTCTAGAAATTTATTTCATCTAACCCCCTAACATAAATTTTCTAGTGATGCAGAGATAGCTGCTTCACCCAACATGTCGCCATTTTTGGCAGCCAAATATTCATGTCAATTTTATCATGAAAAATGTCATCTTCATAGGATAAAATTTCATGTAGCTTCCTCCTCCTTCTTGCAAAGATTTCTATCATCTTCTGTTTTTTAAAAGATTCATTGGCCTACCTGTGTGTAAGAGTTTTTTGTTTTTAATATATCGTTTGTTTTGTTTAATTTCATGACTGGAAGCATGAAATTAGAACACAATTTTGGATTCAGTGATCATCATACAATTTGTGGTTTCTTGGTTTCTTTTGCTAATAGGATGACACCTAAAGGGCATCTTTATTTTTACAAATCTTGAAATTTATAAGTCAATCTTCTTTATTTATTGATCCATTGTCATCACACTTGATTCATACACTTTAAGAGATATGACTTAATCGATTTTATTTTTGATTATATGGTTTTTACATGTGCTTGGTTGTGCAGCTAGCATAACTTTGGGTAAATTTGAAATTTGAATGTTTCCCCAGCAGTCATATCATGGTCTAATCGCCCTGATATAGGACTGACACACCACCCCCCTTCGTCCTGCATAGTTCAGGCATGCATTCATTGTTTTGATTTGTAAGTTTTGATGTTTTGGGTTTGGCATTCTTTTCACAGAGTGGTTTCCTATTATACCCATCCTCTCAATGCTCCATGGTTGTTATGGTGACTTCCTGAATATTTAGGTACTAGGTCTCTCCCTATTTTGCAGACCTCACCCTACATTTCGAGTTTTGGAGAGCCCAACCCAACTTTTTATATCTCTGTTATTTATCTGTAACCATGTCTATGGATCCTATAATAGTGCATATCTGAACAACCCTGAGGTTTTACACATTTGTGATTACATAGCAGAGTTCAAACCCGTAATTGCATGCCTGAGACATGCTTGTGCGGGAAGGTTTCTGGGAAAACCGTTATGAATTAGCCAAAACCCTTTAATACCCATTTTGGAAATGAGGTCATTTACCTTAAGCAAGGGAAGATTCTTCAGAAACGATACAGTTTTGGAGGTACATCTCGTTATTTGGAGAGAAAAATCTCATAATTTCTTTGTGGCTCAGGTAAGCATTTTTTGTTTGTTTTGCTCAGAGATTCAAGCATGTTATGGGTTTGTCTAGGGTTCAAGATTATATGCATTTATATCTGTTATGATTCTACATAAAATGATTAATCTTTATAAAAAATGAAAGTTTAAGCCACTGTCAAATTTTTTCATCTTGAACTTATCCAGATTGGGGATACTTGGGAAGTTTGCCTGTGTAGAAACGATTTCACCTCACCCGATAACAAAGTAGATTCTCCTATGCATTCCAATATAAACCCCAGGCCCTGCATAGCTAACACTGCTATCAAATACCTGTGTGTTGATCCAAAAAATACCAAGCTATCACAGATCTACTCTCTGTTGCAATTTGAAACCCCTTGGGAAAAAAGGCCACGGTCTGTTTTCATGCATTGGAGGAGATTTTTAGATGTGATAAAGGAAAATATTTCCATGCCCCTACTGTTGAGCCAATTCCTGATAGGTTCACAAACCAATTGTCAAGAAAATCCACAAGCATAAGGAGAGTTATTCATATTTAAAATTAACAAACAAGAGGATTAATTAGTTTAATAAAATGACCATTAAAAAAGAAACAACCCAACAAATTCCACTATCATGAATTCATATGCTCCTTTGTGTGTCTCAATTCTATCATTTACATATTAATGAAACCAGAATGTTTGGTTCAACTTTTGACTACCTGCACATCTGCGTTTCATAGTTTATTCGGTTAAAGATTAGTTATATTTATAAAAGAAAACAGACAAGATTTAGATGTGCTTTCTTTATCTGCTTCTTAAAAGCAATTATTTTCACATTGATTTTGTAAGTTTCAATTAAAACTTGCAATTTGTAAATGATGTACATAAGCGAGATTTGTATATTTTTTGCTTAAATACACCTACATTAATAGTTATATTAGAGTATATCTACATATATAATATAATGTTTAGCAATTAATTGGTTATTTCTTTATTTTTTTTATTTTTTCTTTTAGGATTTTAGATTGGCTAACGGAGCCATTAAACCCGTCATAGCATGTTACACCAAACGGCTTGGGTTATTTAGACAACCCTAGACCAGACTCATTCTTCCAGTTGACGGATGGTCAATTTCACCCACCAACAACTATATCATCAAATTGGTCAATAGGTTTTTGTAAACAGGATTCTAGTTGTGCCCAGGTGGCCCCAAATATATCAAAAGTATGCATAATATTGTAATAGTATACAAATCATGTATAATGTTCTACGAATCTCTAGGTACCAACAAAGGTATATAAGCACATCCAACCATGTTACCCAACTTGTATCCCCTATGTGTATGATTCCTTGCCACAATTTTACCCAATCAATGATAGATATATGTGTTTAAAGATGCTAGAACATGTCTTTAACCTTTTTTCTTCTAAAAATTGGGCACATGCCAACACAAGAAATATCTTTGATACCACTTATATTGTAGTTAATTGATAGAAAAAATCAATTATGAGACATATTAGGAGAATTATAATTACAAAAAGTAAACTAGAATGAGCATGATTATTGAACAATGAAGGGAGGAGGATGAAGAGGTAGGAAGAATAATAGAGCGGAAGTAATAGCTACTAGTTAAACTAGCCATGGAATATCAATAGATACTTGTAGAGAGAGTTGGTAGGAATACCCAAAGCAAAGAGTATCTTGAATCTGTATTAAATTAAAGACAAAAAAGAATGAAAGGAAATATTATGAAATTTGGAAAAGGAGTTGATTCATCTACATCAACCATCTTCATCTCAAGAGTTCATGATTCAACCCACCAATGATGTTTGGTGCGGGAGCATCATAGGTTTCAAGTAGTTTACATCACCCAATTTTTTAATTTTTTTTCCTTTCATTAGTAGATCCAAATAAGGCAGTTAATGGCTAAGTTGTTTCAAAAGAATAAATGTCATAGTTAGTACCTCCGCTGAGTTGTTTTAAGGAAAACAAATCAGTTGTACCTTCCCATCCTCGAGATGGTTTCCTAATAGAAGTCTAAGTCTCCAAAGTGTGATGAAGGTCATCAAAAAGGGGAGAATGATTTCTAACTGATCAAAATTTTTATGCTAAACTCTAATATTTTCAGTATCACCTTGCCCTCTTGAATATTATTAAGTTCTAGAAATTATAAACAAATTCTAGAGGGTTGAAAGCACTCTAATGTGTGGGAAGTGTTTGTAAACCCACTAGGACACTGAACAGGTATGATGGCAATGGGTAAATGCGTGCACGATACCAAGGCAACTTGGTCGGGGTACTGAACATGCCTACTGGAAGCGAAGCAATGTCGGGTTTAAGAAGAGCCTCAGGTCTGTTTTCAATTTGATCAAGTGTGGAAATGTTATTTATCATGAATGGAAGAATCTTTGACAGGATAGAGGTACTATAGTGGGTTAAATGACATCCCTATCGAGGCTATGAATGCCTACTAGTAGAAGTGGCCCTGTCAACAGTATTGAAGTCGACTACATAAACATTATTACAATCGTAATCTAAATTAGATGTCGGATTAACTTTTTTTTATAAAGAAATACATATGATGCTAAAACTACGTTATTTCTGAGTTATGATCGGAATGATTGACTTTTTGTTGACTGTTTCTAGAAATTTATTTCATCTAACCCCCTGACATAAATTTTTTGGTGATGCAGAGATAACTGCTTCACCCAGCGTGTCGCCATTGTTGGCAGCCAAATATTCATGTCAATTTTATCATGAAAAATGTTGTCTTCATAGGATAAAATTTCATGTAGCTTCCTTCTCCTTCTTGCAAAGATTTCTATCATCTTTCGTTTTTGAAAAGATTCATTGGCCTACTTGTGTGAGAATTTTTTGTTTTAAATATATTGTTTGTTTTGTTTAATTTCATGATTGAAAGCATGAAATTAGAAAACAAATTTGGCTTCATTGATCATCATACAGTTTGTGGTTTCTTTCTTTCTTTTGCTAATAGGATGACACCTAAAGGGCATATTTATTTTTACAAATCTTGAAATTTATAAGTCAATCTTCTTTATTTATTGATCCATTCTCATCACACTTGATTCATACACTTTAGGAAATATGACTTAATTGATTTTATTTTTTATTATATGGTTTTTACATGTGCTTGGTTGTGTAGCCAGCATAACTTTGGGTAAATTCGAAATTTGAATGTTTCCCCAGCAGTCGTATCACGATCTAGTCACCCTGATATAGGACCGACACCCCCCCCCCCCTTCGTCCTACATAGTTCAGGCATGCATTCATTTTTTTTATTTGTAAGTTTTGATGTTTTGGGTTTGGCATTCTTTTCACAGAGTGGTTTCCTGTTCTACGCATCCTCTCAATGCTCCATGGTTGTTATGGTGACTTCCTGAATATTTAGGTACTAGGTCTCTCCCTATTTTGCATACCTCACCCTACATTTCGAGTTTTGGAGAGCCCAACCCACCTCTTTATATCTCTATTATTTATTTGTAACCATGTTTATGGCTCCTATAATAGTGCATATTTGAACAACCCTGAGGTTTTACACATTTGTGATTACATAGCAGAGTTCAAACCCGTAATTGCATGCCTGAGACATGTTTTTGTGGGAAGGTTTCTGGGCAAACCGTTATGAATTAGCCAAAACCCTTTAAGACCCATTTCGAAAATGGGGTCATTTACCTTAAGCATGGGAAGATTCCTTAGAAACGATACAGTTTTAGAGGTACATATCGTTCTTTGGAGGGAAAAATCTCATAATTTCTTTGTGGCTCAGGTAAGCATTTTTTGTTTGTTTTGCTCAGAGATTCAAGCCTGTTATGGGTTTATCTAGGGTTCAAGATTATATTCTTTTATATATATTATGATTCTACATAAAATGATTAATCTTTATAAAAAACGGAAGTTTAACCCATTGTCAAATTTTTTCATCTCGAACTTATCCAGATTGGGGATACTTGGGAAGTTTGCCTGTGTAGAAACGATTTCACCTCACCTGATAACAAAGTATATTCTCCTATGCATTCCAATATAAACCCCAATCCCTGCATAGCTAACACTGCTATCAAATACCTGTGTGTTGATCCAAAAAATACCAAGCTATCACAGATCTACTCTCTGTTGCAATTTTAAACCCCTTGGGAAAAAAGCCCACGGTCTGTTTTCATGCATTGGAGGAGATTTTTAGATGTGATAAAGGACATGATTTTCATGCCCCTACTATTGAGCCAAATTCCTGATAGGTTCACAAACCAATTGTTAAGAAAAGCCACAAGCATAAGGAGAGTTATTTATATTTAAAATTAACAAACAAGAGGATTAAATAGTTTAATAAAATGATCATTAAAAAAGAAACAACCCAACAAATTCCACTATCATGAATTCAGATGCTCCTTTGTGTTTCTCAATTATATCATTTACATATTAATGAAACCAGAATGTTTGGTTCAACTTTTGACTACTTGCACATTTACATTTCATAGTTTATTCGATTAAAGATTAGTTAGATTTATAAAAGAAAACAGACAAGATTTAGATGTGCTTTCTTTATCTGCTTCTTAAAAGCAATTATTTTCACATTGATTTTGTAAGTTTCAATTAAAACTTGCAATTTGTAAATGATGTACATAAGCGAGATTTGTGTATTTTCTGCTTAAATACACCTACATTAATAGTTATATTAGAGTATATGTACATATATAATATAATGTTTAGCAATTAATTGGTTATTTCTTTATTTTGTTTGTTTTTTCTTTTAGGATTTTAGATTGGCTAACAGAGCCATTAAAACCGTCATAACGAGTTAGACCAAACGTCTTGGGTTATTTAGACAACCCTAGACCAGACTCATTCTTCCAGTTGACGGACGGTCAATTTCGCCTGCCAACAACTATATCATCAAATTGGTCAATACGCTTTTGTAAACAGGATTCGAGGTGTGCCCAGGTGGCCCCAAATATATCGAAAGCATGCATAATATTGTAATAGTATACAAATCATGTATAATGTGCTACGAATCTCTAGGTACCAACAAAGGTATATAAGCACATCCAACCATGTTACCCAACTTGTATCCCCTATGTGTATGATTCCTCGCCACAATTTTACCCAATCAATGATAGATATATGTGTTTAAAGATGCTACAACATGTCTTTAACCTTTTTTCTTCTAAAAATTGGGCACATGCCAACACAAGAAATATGTTTGATACCACTTATAGTGTAGTCAATTGATAGAAAAAATCAATTATGAGACATATTAGGAGAATTATAATTACAAAAAGTAAACTAGAATGAGCATGATTATTAAATAATGAAGGGAGGAGGATGAAGAGGTAGGAAGAATAATAGAGAGGAAGTAATAGCTACTAGTTAAACTAGCCATGGAATCTCATTAGATACTTGTAGAGAGGGTTGGTAGGAATACCCAAAGCAAAGAGTACTTGAATTTGTATTTAATTAAAGACAAAAAGGATGAAAGGAAATATTATGAAATTTGGAAAAGGAGTGGATTCATCTACATCAACCATCTTCATTTCAAGAGTTCATGATTCAACCCACCAATGATGTTTGGTGCTGGAGCATCCTAGGTTTCAAGTAGTTGACGTCACCCAATTTTTTAATTTTTTTTCCTTTCATTAGTAGATCCAAATAAGGCAGTTAACGGCTAAGTTGTTTCAAAAGAATAAACATCATAGTTAGTAAAGTGGAAATTGCAAGATAAGTTAATGTTTTGTAGAATCATGTTGAGAAATACATGGAACCAAGAAGTCTTCTCATGGAAGTGTAATGTGAGTGTTGGAACATTGTGATATGGATCGAGTACAATAATTTATTTTCTTGGCTATGTAATTCCTAATAGAAGTTTGTGGAACTGAGAGTGGGAAAAATTAGAAACAATTAAGATGCAAATCACCCACACATCATAGAAGGGAATATGAAGGGGCATCATTGTAGAAGGAGAATCATTGAGTAAGGGTGGTTAACGTTCAAGCTAGAGAACAAAAGGACATATGAAATTTTTATAGATAGTTTAATCTTGTGATAAAGGGGGATTGACAGCAGATATGTGGAAACATATAAGTTATGCAATCTATGTCCAAATTAATATTAAGGATTTAGAGGCCAAATTTTAGCAAGCGAATTCATGGACTTCATTCTACGTATTTAAGAGAGACTAAGACCTACAAACTAAGATGTAGCCAATTGATTTTGGCCCTATTGTTTGAATGAAGTTAGATTTCTGTTCAATCACCTCCTTTATTTTGTGTTTACCTACAATCATTTAGTGGTTTTTCTTCCATATATTCTATACCTTTCATTAGTCCTATGTGTAGGTGCAACTTCTGTAGTTGTAGCACTCTAAGGCTACATGCTTGGTTCTACAACAGTTGTTGTTTGAGTCTAGAATTTATATTGTTTTTTGAGTTTAGCATTGCATCAATCCATCTTATATTGAACCATAGATAAATAATGACTTAAAATAGATCTAGAATGATCATTACATATTGAAATGGAGCATTCTAATTTGAAGTTGAGTACATCCATTCCTCAAATCTCATGACTAGTTGCATATCTTTTCTCAAGAGTAAATTGGTGTTAATCAGAATGAGAGAGATAATTGATTGTTTCATGAAGGTTCCCAATGAAACTCATGTAGATAAATATGTTTACTCATGTCATAACTTGAAGTGTAGTAGATAAATATGTTTACTCATGTCTTAACTTATATGAGAGGTCGTTGCATTATTAGTCCCTGCCTTTAGGCTAGGGATTATAGTAATTGGTTCACCAATTTTCCATTATTTTGGCACGCAGTTCAAAATAGTTTAACATGTTTTTACCTAAAGTTTTTGAAAACATGGAAAAATTTTGCCAGATTATTTAATTTGTATCCTAAGTTTAAACTTCAAGGTCTTATTTGACCTCATTTCGAGGCAAGTGACTATTTTTTTTGTTTCAAACTTAAAAAACCAAGTATAAACTTAAAAACCTTCATATTGTTTTACTGGGAGTTGGATTAATGTCAAGCTTGTGCACTAACATTAATCTCCAACATTAAATGTTAACATTAATCTCCAACATTAAATGTTTGATATTTTAAACATATATTAAATCCATGTAAAACTGATCATGATCCTTCGAAAGCATATCCTTCAACGTGGCACTAGCTTCTTTAGGTTTTTTCATGTCCGCTATTGCTCTTGCCAGGACCTTCTTTGCTATATGTGTCCTTTCCTCTACTCTTGCCACAACCCTCTCCTTCTTTTGCCATGACCAAAATTTTTCTATTTGTCCCCTTTCCTACTCTTTATTCCATTGCTCTCCCTTCTACTTCTACTTCTCTTACTCCATCTATTCTCACTTATACTTCCTTTCTCCCATTCCATCTATTCTCACTTATACTTCCATCCGTAGATCATCTATATGAGTTCCAATTCTATCGGGGTCCAATTTTGTCCAACCCAAATTCTGCAAGGCCCTTGCACGAGAACAACTATACGCATGAAGGTGAATGGTGATCTCTTCACCTGCATTATAATCTATAACTTCACCTCCATTATAATCTGCAAATATTCTAATCTGGAACTTCACTGCATTATAATCTGCAAATATTCTAATCTGCAAGTTCCCCGGCATTATGATCTGCAATAGTTAATCTGCAAAAGAAGTTTTGTACGTCTCTAGAGGGGCGAAGGTGAGGTGTGTGGAAAGTAGAAGCTAATAAAGAAACAAATGGATAAAGGACAATCAATAGTAAATGCTAAGTTATGTTGGTGGAAAGGGGTGCTCTCATTCCTTAGGAGCCGGGGTCAAACTATTAATTAATGAAAGTTGAGCCTTCCCTATCAATTATCAATTACTCATTTCTTTAGGGGTTGGATAGCCTACTTATTTTACTTTCATATGGAAGTTTGAAGCGCTTGAGCGAGCTATAACTTCGATTGATCAATGAGGAGTGGCCCTAAAAAAATTTGTCTCTAGTTATCGATGCCATATGAGTCATTAGAGCCATGTTGAGTATATTCAAAGACTCGAGTATAGCCGTGTCCATATGCACGGACTAAGTTGCTTTGAAAGAGTGTCTTGTTAAATCTAATGGGTAGATGCATATTTTTTCTCGTGACTAAATAGGGATGAGGGAGACACGCATAAATAAACACTTATGTAATGAAAGTTCTCAACCTTAATATCTTGTCTCATCATGGTTTTCAATACCAATGGGTTGAGACCATGATAGATAAATATGTAATTACGTCTAAGTTTAAGTTTATTAATGGTTGGGAAGATGCCTATTTTCTCTAATGAATAAAGAGAGATTTTTTAGACTTAAAGAAATAATTGATTGTAGGACGAGGGTTTTTTAAATGGCAACATGTTTTTGTTAGTGAAGGGTCTCAAGGACAATCGGTTGAGACTATGGCAAATAATTATGTAATTGCATCTAGGTTAGATTAATTAATGATTAATATGCCATTGCATCTGAGTTAATTAAATGCATTTAGCTTTTTTAAAGTAAAATGTAAATTAGGTTTTAAACCTTTATTTATTTTTGAAAATAGCACCTTTTCTTACACAAATTATACAACAAAAAACTCGTATCTTTTCAGAACCAAATATATTTTGTAAAAGGAGGAAGAATAACCAATTCCATCAAACCGACCCGCTGCATTGGTATCCATGTCTGTACTGATGTCCTTAGCTTGTACTTGTGATTTAAGTGATCTTGTAACTTACCTGATTCACAAGCTAGATTTGGCATTTTCTATGTTGGTTTGTTTGCTTGTTTTTGAAGTTATACTAGATTTGATCATTGGCGACACGCTTGCACCCAATTCGTCGGTCGCGACGTCGTTTGCATCGTGATGAAATCTGTCTTAGTTTACGAGCCGAAGCACACATGGGGAATTTAATTGGACGACTACGGAAATCAATTGCAGGATTGCTACAGCCACAGCCCGAGCCAAATCTGCTGGGATTGACAGAGGACATTATATCAGAAATTCTCTCCTTCACTACTCCAAGCGACGTTTGTAGATTGGCAGCCGCTTCCAGACTGTTTAGATCTGCAGCAAATTCCGACTCTGTATGGAACAAATGGCTCCCTCAACCATGCCTGGAGCAGATATTATCCAAGACGGTCTCGCCCATCGCATTCTCTTCAAAGAAAGAACTCTACTTTCGTCTCTGCGATTCAATTCTCATAGACGGGGGAACCAAGGTATTCATATATCCCTTATATTCTCTGGCGCCTTTTGGTTAACGAGATTTTTCATAACGCCGTTGATTAATAATTCATATTCTTGTGAAAACAACAATAG
>ML777666.1:840046-883691 GCA_009831015.1 Picea engelmannii
TCTTCTTCCTTTTAAAATATATATTTGGTTCTGAAAAGATACGAGTTTTTTGTTGTATAATTTGTGTAAGAAAAGGTGCTATTTTCAAAAATAAATAAAAGTTTAAAACCTAATTTACATTTTACTTTAAAAAAGCTAAATGCATTTAATTAACTCAGATGCAAAGGCATATTAATCATTAATTAATCTAACCTATATGCAATTACATAATTATTTGCCAGTCTCAACCGATTGTCCTTGAGACCCTTCACTAACAAAAACATGTTTCCATTAAAAAACCCTCGTCCTACAATCAATTATTTCTTTAAGTCTCAAAAATCTCTATTTATTCATTAGAGAAAATAGGCATCTTCCCAACCATTAATAAAGCCAACCATTAATAAACTTAAACTTGGACGTAATTACATATTTATCTATCATGGTCTCAACCCATTGGTATTGAAAACCATGATGAGACAAGATATTAAGGTTGAGAACTTTCATTAGATAAGTGCTTATTTATGCGTGTCTCCCTCATCCCTATTTAGTCATGAGAAAAAATATGCAACCCATTAGATTTAACAAGACACTCTTTCAAAGCAACTTAGTCCGTGCATATGGACACGGCTATACTCGAGTCTTTGAATATACTCAACATGGCTCTAATGACTCATATGCCATCGATAACTAAGAGACAATTTTTTTTAGGGCCACTCCTCATTGATCAATCGAAGGTATATCTCGCTCAAGCGCTTCAAACTTTCATATGAAAGTAAAATAAGTAGGCTATCCAACCCCTAAAGAAATGAGTAATTGATAGGGAAGGCTCACTTTTCATTAGTTAATAGTTTGATCCCGGCTCCTAAGGAATGAGAGCACCCCTTTCCACCAACATAACTTAGCATTTACTATTGATTGTCCTTTATCCATTTGTTTCTTTATTAGCTTCTACTTTCCACACACCTCACCTTCGCCCCTTTAGAGACGCACAAAACTTCTTTTGAAGATTAACTATTGCAGATCATAATGCAGGGGAAGTTGCATATTATAATATTTGTAGATTATAATGAAGTGAAGTTGCAGATTAGAATATTTACAAATTATAATGGAGGTGAAGTTATAGATTATAATGCAGGTGAAGAGATCACCATCCACCTTCATGCGTATAGTTGTTCTTGCCTTGCAGAATTTGGGCTGGATAAAATTGGACCCCGATAGAATTGGAGCTCATATAGATGATCTACGGATCGAGATCATGAAGCCGAGTTTCCTCATCTCCACTTTATATCATTTTCGTACATTTATGGGCTAAGAGGACTATTCCATTGCATTTGGAGTGCTCGTTTTAGTCAGGAACACTTTCTGTTTCATTCGAAAAGGTTTCTGTTTGCCAAAGATGCAACCATTACAGTCAGATCCAGAGGTATAAAGCTTGAATACACATTTTTTTAAATTTTTGCAAAGTAGTATTTTGGTTTCATTTCGGTTTTGTTTTATTTTTTTCCGGGTTACTTCTCTTTTAGATATGTGTATTCTCTTTTCCCCGAGCCCTATGTGATCTCGACAAATCAGAAACAAATAGAAAAAGGTGCATCTTCCGGGTAAGGTAACCGAGATCTAACCCTTGTTGTCATCGACAAGCGAAATTTTTTTCTTGTGTGAAAAGAGTTTCAACAACAACAACAACAACAATGCCCCCAATCCTCCTTTTGAACATTACAATATGTTTTTCTATATCATTTGGTTAAAATTTTCCTTATTAAGTAAGAGGTCTTGAGTTCAAGTCTCTCTTTTGTTACCTTTTTTGAAAATTTTCATTCTAAAATTGTAAAGTTTATTTCACTTCAAGTATAAAAGTGAATCACTATGAATAGCTTTAATATTTTATTTTAGAGTTATTTATTTTTCATGCAACTTTTCTATTATAAAGTAACTTCATTGTAAAAGTGATCCCCACTTCTCTTTATAAAAGTGGGTCACTTCATAAAGCAACTTACACATTCACGTGGTCATTTGGTTACTGATTGTGCCTTTTTTTAAAAGGGCATAACTCTAACATCGGAAGTCCGTTTTTAGTGCCGGTTTTTTTAAAACCGCATAAATTTTTGAGCTCTTTCCATCCAGATCATCATTTTCCGTTTTTAAATCCACATTATTTGCATATTTAATATGGCTTCTACAGGTACTGTCTTGATTACCAACAACAACTACTTCCAATGGAAATCTCATATGGAAGATTTATTAAGAAGTAAATGCTTGTACTAGATTACCTTGGGAAAGGAAAAATCACCCACTAATGCTAATAAGAAATCCAAGTGGGATAACAATAATGACGAAGCATGTGGACTAATCAGAATTTTCATCTCCCCTGATTTAAGGTACCACCTTCAAGATATTGATGAACCCAAGGAAGCTTGGGACACGATTGAATCTGTGTTTGGGAAACTCAATATTATTCGAGCACAATAGTTAGAAAATCAAATACTGACCTTGAGTCCAAATGATTTTCCTTTCCTTGGAGACTATCTATCTAGGTTTAAAACACTCAGAATTTTATGTGAAGAATGTAAGATAAAGATGGAGGAAGAGCGTTGCATCTATATTATTCTTTCTAAGCTAGGTAGTGCATATTTTGTGTTAGTATCTACCTTTTATGCCATGAGAGAGGCTCTAGAGGAAAAAGCTTATGAAAAGCCTAGTCTTGAGTCCTTTTGTGCTTCTTTGATTTGAGAGGAAGATAAGATTGTACAATTTGGAGTGATCAACACTGCAGGTCCCTCCAACAGAGCCTTATTTGCCCAACAGAAAGATAAAACCAAGTATCCCAAGAAGAAACATCATTGCTACAACAACAAACAACATAAGGGTCCCAAACCTGCTCAGACAGCTTCAGCTCCTACTGGTGACAAAGGACCAAAATATAAAAGTACGAATACTAACAGACATTGAAACTTTTGTGATAAAGATGGTCATGATGAGTCCAAATGTTTCAAGAAGATGGGAGATTTAGAAGCAACGATAAAGAAGCACAACATCAATATTGATTCTACTTCTTCTTCTCACAGACATGCACTTTTTGCTTCTAGTTTCTCCTTCAATTCAAATTCTACTACTACTTCTTATTATGATGAGTGGCTTATTGATTCAGGAGCATCTTATCATATGGCTAAGGATAAAGCCATATTTTCTTCTCTAAATGAATGTAACACCAAGAAAATATTTGTTGGTGATGATAGATCTCTTAGTGTTGTAAGATTTGGAACAGTTCAAGTAGATAATGGTCATTTCAATAATGTATTATGTGTTCCAAGTATTTCTTGTAACCTTTTATCAGTATATCAAATCACTCATTCAGGTGAAGGTAAAACCGTCAAGTTTTCACCTCACCAAGTTGTAATCAAGGATCTAAAAGATCCTAAGCATGTTCTTGCAACTGGAATTGCTGATGATATTACCAGGTTGTACAAGTTTGACAACTTTGGGTCATCATATTTTTCATTAGTTTTTGTTGCTCATAGCGATGACTTGAGCAAACTTTGGCATGAGTCGTTTAGTCATCTAAACTATCGCTCATTGCAACAACTATGTAATCAACAAATGGTGACTGGTCTTCCTTTTGTTTCCTGCAAAGATGGTGTTTGTGTCGGTTGTGTTCTTGGCAAACATCATTGGGATAGTTTTGACAAACATGCCTCTTGGCATGCCTCAGGTCCTTTGCAGCTTGTTCACAGTGATTTGTGTGGTCCACTTTCTTCTCCTTCTTTTTCTTGGTGTAATTATTTCTTAACTTTCATTGATGACTTTTCCAGATGTACTTGGGTTTACTTCTTAAAACTCAAGAGTGAAGTTTTTGACAAGTTTTTGGCTTGCAAGGCCCTTGTAGAAAAGTAATATGGACATCAAATTCAAAGGTTAAGAACAGATAATGGAGGCGAATATGTGAACAATAATTTTACAAGCTACTACACTACACAAGGAATCCAAATGCAACACACTATTCCATATACACTGCAACAAAATGGTGTTGTTGAGAGAAAGAACCACACATTAAAGGAAATGGCTAATTGTATGATTCAATCTAAGGGATTAAGTCTAAAGTATTGGGCGGAATCCATCAACTGTGCA
The DNA here is from genome assembly GCA_009831015.1 of Picea engelmannii. Lineage (NCBI taxonomy): Eukaryota > Viridiplantae > Streptophyta > Pinopsida > Pinales > Pinaceae > Picea > Picea engelmannii. The sequence goes on from ML777666.1 coordinate 844,151, forward strand.
AATTACATAGTAAATCACACTCCCACAAAGGCTCTTAAAAATATAACACTGGAGGAAGCTTGGACTAAAATTAAATCAGATGTAAGTCACTTCCGTGTATTTGGAAGTATAGCATGGGCTCGTATTCCTGATGAGAAAAGGAAAGCATTGTAGCCTAAAAGTGAGAAGTGTATATTTGTGGGTTATTCTGAAGATGTCAAAGGTTACATAATTCTTCAATCACATTGTAATGAAATTATTATTAGAAGAGATGTTAAATTTGATGAAAATCTCTTGGCCTGCGAGCCTAATTTGGCAATTGTGCCTTCTTCAGCCCGCAAGCCATCTTCAGCGTTTATGCCTTCTTATGCTCTGGTTTCTTCTTCAGATGATGATAGTGAGAATGAAAATCCACCTCCGCCTGCTCACCCTCCTCCAGATGAGTCCTTTGAACCTGAACTAGCACTAGCTCCACTGCTTCCTAGATGGGTCCATTCAACACTAGAAGTAGTTGGTGATCTTGTCGGTGATCCTTTAGATTAGCATCGGACACGATCACAGTTCCAGTGAGCCTCTTCTGTTTTGGCTCAAGTTTTAGAAACTCATGATCGAAAGACATTTGCAAAATCTTTAGGTCATCCAGATTGGGATACAACAATGAATGAAGAGTATCACTCTTTAATGGAAAATGATACTTGGGATCTTGTAACTCTTCCAAAAGGAAGAAAACTTGTTAGATGAAAATGGGTCTACAGAACTATGTATGCATCAGATGGAAGTGTTGAAAGACACAAGGCTCAATTAGTTACCAAAGGATTTTCCCAACTTGAAGGAATTGACTATAATGAATCCTTTTCCCCTATAGAAAAAATGAATTCCATCGGCCTTGTTCTTTCCCTTGTTGCCTCACATAAATGGGAGGTCCATCAAATGGATGTTAAATCTGCCTTCTTGCATAGATATTTGAAAGAAGAAGTTTACATGGAATAACCTCCTGGATATGTCCAGAATGACTCTATCCTTGTTTGTCACCTCAATAAATCTCTTTATGGTCTCAAGAAAGCTCCCCAAGCTTGGTATACCAAAATGGACAACTTTCTTATTGCCACTGGATTCTCTAGATGCCATTCTGATCCTAATATATATACCAAGAAAGTAGGAAGCCATATCATAATCCTTGTCCTTTATGTTGATCACCTTATCGTTACTGGTAGTGACCCAAAACTTTTAACCATGTGAAAACTAGCCTTAAGAAAAAATTTGAAATGACTGACTTAGGATTTTTGAACTATTTCCTTGGCCTCCAAGTTTTTCAAACCAATGAAGGAATTTTTCTTTCCCAATCTAAGTATTCTTGTGACCTTCTTCGTCGCTTTCACATGGACGATTGTAAACCAACCCCTTCTCCCTTCCAGTCTGGAGTCAAGCTTTTTTCCACCTGTACTTCTCCTGAAGTTGATGCCACCATGTACCGTCAATTATTTGGTAGCCTCTTATACTTGACTTATACCCATCCTGATCTTTCCTTTGTTGTTGGTCTTGTTGCCAGATATATGCAAACACCCCATGAAATCCATTGGAAATCAAGTAAAATGATACTTCACTATGTTCATGGTACAGTTCAGTTTGGGATACATTACAGTTCAGGGGGACTCCTTTATTGGTTGGTTTCACTGATTCATATTGGGACAATAATCTTGATGATCGGAAGTCTATTGAAGGTTATGTTTTCATCCTTGGTTTAGGACCTGTCACTTGGGCCTGTAAGAAACAACAGACTATTGCACTTTCTTTAGTAGAAGCAGAGTACCGAGCAGTGGTAAATGCAAGTTAGGAAGCCCTGTGGCTTCGACAGATCCTTTCAGAGTTTGGATTCCAACACCATCATCTGACTATCCTTTGGTGTGACAATCAGAGTGCCATCAAGCTCGCCAAAGACCCAGTTTAACATCAATGTAGAAAACACATCGAGCTACACATGCACTTCATCAGAAATCTCATTCATGATCAAGTTATTGAAGTTCTCTTTTTCCCTACAGAAGATCAAGTTGCAGACATTTTCACAAAGTCTCTTACAGAAGAAAAGTTTTCCAAACTTCAATCTATGTTAGGAGTTTAGGAAGTTGTCATTAAGGGGGTATAGGATCTAATGCCTCCTTTATACTCCTATTATGTCACTATTTTAAATCCTTCAATCCTATCCCAAGTTGTTCTTAAGGGGGGATGTTAGGATATTAATACACTTAGGAGTTAGTAAGATCTACTTGGTCTATTTTGTCGTTAGGTAAAAGTGTTTTATCTAGTGTGTTTCTTTAGTATTCATTTGTAGTTAGGAAATCCGACTGTCACGATATGTTCTCGACATGGAGTGATGTGACAGTTCATACTCTCCTCGATCTTAATGACCATTGATCTATGTCTTAACACCCGATTGGTCCATGATATCTATTTAAAGAGCATGGAGGGTCATTTTTCGATGATCGATTGTGAGAAACTCTCTTGTAAAATCTCTTTGTAATATTTTTCTTTGCATTAATAAACTACTCCAAGTGGTCATGTTGGCTGGGGTCATGGATGTTTCCCCATAGGGGTTTTACCACGTAAAACATCGCTATGTTGATCTTTGATCTGGTTATGTGAGTGGTTACTGAAGGTGTTCGTCCTCTGTTGGAATACATGTGTTTTCGAACAACCACGAACTCTGAAATGTCATAACTCGACTAGAAAGTGAGTTAGATGAGGATTATGCCAGTTGTTGGAAGTTTTGTTGATTGGATCTCTCTTCTCAGGCTAGGACCCTAGAGAGGGTACTATTTGGGATGAAATCCCCATAGACACCGCACGATTCTCAACTATTGAACTTCGAGGAACTTTTCAAAGCCATAATATATAAACCAAGGGTTGGATTAGCGCCTAGTAGGAGTCATTAGAAAGATACAGGTAAGTGGAAGAGGATAATTCATTTAGGAGAGATGATTCAAGATGAGATGGTTAAGGAGAAAACAAAATTATGATGCCTCACCCCTTAAAAGAGTATTTAGGGGTCAAGTGTGTTACAAATTGTTATTAGAGCATGGTTAGAGAACTTGCCCTTCTTGGGCTCATGGACAAGCTGCGTAAAAACCACATTAAACGATGACATCCTACCTTACTCCCTTCCTAAAAAATCTAGTTAATCCCTTATTATAGAAAAGAATGACAACTTACTATTGTGTGTGTATGTATTTAAGAAATATGAATTATGTGTTGGTTATGAACTAATATAATTTTAGCTAACAACAAGTGTTTTAGCTGCACTTAAGCAGTCGATCAACTGCGGGAAACTGCAATCATATAGAATAGTGATGCACCATGAAGTGGGGTATGGCTCCCACAATAGAGACAAAGAGTCTAATGAGAGGAGGGTGGTAGAGACCCCTATGGATCTAGTTGAGACTGTGAGGAGTATCATGGCTGAATTATAGAGATGCAAGGCCAACAACAAGAGATTGATAAAAGAGAAAGAGAAGAAAACATAAATTAACGCAATTTTGTTGCAGAGTTTATCCGACATACAAAGACAACTACAACAAGGACCTGACACTAGTCATCTGGATCAACGATAGACAAAGAGGAGTCAAAGTCTACCTGAGATACAAAAATTTGGTCCTTTAAGTGGCCACACTGGGAGGATTACCTCAAGAAAGGTCCAACCTGGAGACAGGGGACAAGCATCGGACGAATCCTCTAGAAAGGAAACTGGCGACTCAGAAGGATCTTCTAGTAGTTGAACTAGTTCACATTCTCAAAGAAAATGAAAGAAATGAAAGAATTCCAAAAGTCATAATCTCAAAGAATTCAGGAAGGCCAAACCACCCTCTTTCGATAGTGAGATTAAGAAAGGAGAGGAGGCAGAGGGCTGGATGCTTGGACTAAAGAAGTATTTCAGAGTCCATGATTTCTATGAAAACTTGAAGGCCCAAGTAGCCACTTTCAACCTGAATAGAAAGGCTTCCATTTGGTGGGAAGACCTTAAGAATGTGAAAGGGGTTCATGAAGAGGACCTATCTTGGGAATTGTTTGATAAATACTTCAGGAAGGAGTATCTGTCAAAAACCTATTTCGACGAGAAGACTAAAGAGTTCTACGAACTCAAGATGGGACAACTCACCATAGAGGAATATGTCAACATATTCCTTGAGTTGATGAGGTATGTACCCTACATAAAAGTATAAAAGGAAAAGGTGCAACGATTCATCAGTGGGTTACCTAAGACCTACCAGAACATAATTGATTTTGACAAGCCAAATACCTTAGATGACACTATCCAGAAGGCGAGATATTGTTATGAAAAATTTGGGCCTCAAAAAGAACCTCATGAGGGATGGAAGTAGAATAATAGTTCGGGGTTCTAGAAAAAGGGGTTTAAATCCACAAGATTTAAAAAATATAAGAAGGATTCAAGGATGATATTTCCTACCCGAAGCGTAGACCAGCATAATTTCCCCTCCCATAGTGGAAATAAACTTTTTGGATCAAGCCCAGGAAAGACTAATAACCCAAAGAAAGAACCCTTGAAATTATGGGGTTGTGGAGAAGAACATATACTAAGGGATTGTCCACAAAGACAACAGAACAATAGGAGAATTTACAATGTCCAATAACCTATCACCGTAAATGACGTGGTGAGGAGTATTCCACAAATCTATGTAGTTGTGGATGATAAACAAGACGACCACCAAGGTTCAATGGTGTATATGGAAGGTATGATTGCCAACCATCTAGTATATATTATAATTAACCCTGGTTATAATTTGAGTTATGTGGCCCCTCATACCATTGATAAGTGTAAATTGCTACCACATAAACATGCTAAGCCATGGTTGGTAAAGTTAGCTACTGGCACCAAAAAAAAAAATAGCGTAGGTCATACTAGCTTGCCAATTCACGGTGGATGGATTGCCCACCCAAGCTACCCTTAACATACTTCCCCTATGATCATATGACCTTTTGATCGGTATGGATTGGATAGCTACATATAAAACTAAGCTAGATTGTTACCATAAAACCTTATAATGTGTAAATAAAGAAGGGAGAAAGATGACCCTCCAAGGGATCCATAAACAAGTCTCGGTGAGATGAATATCAACCCTTCAAATGAAAAAGTATTGCAAAAAGGGTTGACCTCTTTATTCTTTCGAATTCACTTCTGGAAGTTTCTTCCCTGTGATCCTGAGCTTCTTGCAGAATGGTCGGCACTGCATGCAGTTCTAACTTGGCTACTCTTTCTTGAAGCTATTGAATGTCTTCAGTGAGCTTCCCCACTTGGCTCTTAGTTGTCTCTTCTTCCATATGGGCCAAGCCCGACACAGAGAAAAGTGCTCTAGCCATTGTCTCCTTGACTGCATTTTTCTTCTTGAGCAGCTGGTATTTTTCTCTCTGAATCTTCTCCCTATCCTCCTCAAACTTCACTCTCATGTCATCTTTTTCTTGCTGCACAACCCAAAGTTTCTCTAGGGATTCCTCCTTTGCTTTCTTCAAGGCCTCTATGGCCTGTTATTTTTCTTCCTGTACTCAATGAAGGTGAGCATCTATAGCATATACCATCCTTTGTAGTTGGGTGGGTTCATCCCCCATTTATATAGCTTATGATCATGACAGTGTAATAGACAATATGCGACTCGAATAGAGAGATTTTTGTACCTCTTTCATCTCCGCCTCGATTATGTCATACATTGTCTCCTGCTTTGCTTCATTTCACTACAAGATATCCTTCGAAGCGTCTACTACAGCTGTAATGATGAGGTCAATATCATCCACTATGAGCACATTCTGTGACTGACGCTTATTGGCTCGTGACTTCTTCTGTGTTGAGGGTTTCTTCGGAGAAACCTTCTTTTTCTTTGATGTCTCGACCTCTCTAAGGGGTTCCTTCGGTGGTTTTACTTATCCCTTTTCTTGCTTGTCTTCTTCTCCTTCCTCTTCTTGGTTTACTTCTCACCTCCTCCTCCTCCAGGCGAGTCAGATGCAATTTCCTTCAATGCTCTATTTATCTCCTGCACTTGTTCCTTTTTCTTCTTCTTCTTAGCGTTGCTCAGTCCATCCCACTCTGTTTGGGTGACCAAAGGGCTTCAGATGATGTCGAGGTTGGAAATGTTTGTCTGCTTGACTGGTGCAAGGAATTTAGCTGGCCATTCCTTGGTTATCTCCTCCATGTCTTCATCAGTTAATTTGTAGTAAGACTATAGCTCCTCCTTTCTTTCGTCCCTGTGCACAGTGATGTAAATAAAGTTTTGGTCTGCGCATAACTTTGCTAGTGGCTTCTAAGTATGCAAGGTGTTTAGGATCATTCAGGTGAATGACTCAATGGTGTGTGTGAGATGTAGGTAGTAAGTGTGAAACACCGCATTTTATTTCCATTGCTTCACCATGTCACTTGTATACCACAAGGTGGTGAACCTCGCAGCCAATTGTTTTGATGGCTTTAATTTTAGGAATGTCACTCCCTCCGGCATATCCCAAGCAACAAATGCTATGAGAATTAGTAACGAGCTGAAGTGGAATTCATAGCCTTGGTCTTTCACTTCCCGACAATCCTTCTCCAACTCATTGATGAGGTAGCTCTCCCAGTTCATTTGCATGCCCTCGATGCACTTTCTTGTAAGATCGACGATGAATCTTGTAACTTCTGTTGGTCTATTCTTCCTAATGAGCTTGCCAACAATCAGTTGACAATCTAGGCACACTGTGCCATCTTGGCTGGAGGCCACCTTGTAGCCTTACTTCCCCTTCACCACATCATCGTAGGTTTCCTTTAAACGCTGTGCCATGGAGCGATATGCATCCTTCCCTAGATAGAATTACTGAGGGTCTGGTCTGTGCATGCTTAGTACAATGATCATGCGGATCAATGTCAGATCCATAGTCACACGCCTATCTAACTAGAGATAACCTCCATGGTAGCACGACAGGAGGAGTTTAACGCATGCATTAACCTCCTAATGTTTGTCGAAGTGGGAGATCTTCATGAAGTTTAAGATGGTGGACCTCACAATCTCCTTAATCCATGGCTAGGGGACTATATTTGGCTTCTTCCCAGTTGTCATGGTTAGGTGTAGTTGCGGTGCAAGAAACGCATAATTCTTCCTATCTCCAAGGTTGAAATCGTTGATCTTAAGATCAAGGATCAGTTCTAGCTATGGTATGATTGCGCATATCCCCTTAGGGAGGTATGCAGTAATGAGCATGTACTCAAAGTCACATGAGATGTTGTCACGACTAGCTATGCTAGCCAGAGGTGAGATGTAGTTGGGAAAGACCAACGGGATTAGCTTCACGTTGGCCAAGTCGTCGTGGTGCTTGCTTCTTTTCTCGGACATTGTTTGTCTAGATCGGCATGTAGTCAAGGGGGAGGCTTGCAATCTAGCCGTCGATGAGGCTTGTACTCCTATGGACATGAACTTCTTAGCCATAAGGTTGATCAAGATTTCTCCTACCAATTTCTTTACTACACTAAGATCGCTTGACATGCACTCTCGTAAACAAATAACTCAGGTAGGCAAATGAACACTCAAGGTAAGGAAAATGGGTCGCGAGGTCTCAAAAGCACAACATGATAGCAATTAGTTCTCTGTTAGTTCAGATAATCACAATTTTCAAAAGTGTCCCCAGTGAGGCATTCGACGAATTAAATAAACAATGTCATAACGGGTTCCTCAAATGGATCAAAAATCCTTAATCAATACGATTCCATCCATTATGGCATGGTCCCAATGGTCCAGTGGTGATATTTTCGACAATAAATACGTTTCTAGCCACTCTGGAGCGTCGTTCTAACAGTCAAGATGCCTCCAACGGTCATATTTCTTCACCGTGGCAAAGTGCCAATCTGTGTTGTTTTTCTATTCCAGCAAGGCTCAAGTTTTGTAAGCCTTCTTTCTACAAAGTCCTCTCTGGAACTTTCTGCATTTTTTCTAACTTTTCTTTCTTTGTACTGAGCTTTCTGGCCTTCTTTCATGTGATATGAGTCTTTGGGTTCCTCTTTCCATTCTTATTCTTATTTTCTCCTAGTAAAGGGACTTCACACTGTTGAGGGTCTTTCAAAGGGTTCAAGTGTAGTGCCTCTTCTCTTACTTCTTCTAGGGTAGGTTCTCTTCTCTCCTGCATGGACATATTTTGTAAGCCTTCTTGCATTCTTCCAAACTCGATAGCCTTTTGATGCTTCGAATTATCCTCCCGTTCTTGTATTAGTCTCGCTATTTTTCTGGTTATGAAGTCCCTTAATTCTTGATTTTTCTGTTTTGTGGCTTACTCTTCTTCTGTCCTTCGTATCTGATCTTTCTCAATCTAGGGATTTCCTAACATAAGTGTAAAAGGAGTGTTATTCTCAACAAACTTATTGACCTCAAACTCTTCTTTAGTCGATGCTCCATGGGCTATCATAGGTACATGAGTAAGTCTTCGACATAGGGTTATCATCTTTCCTTTAAACAAGCCTATCCCTCCTAATGAAGGAATCATAGCTGGCTTTCCCAAAATTTCCCAAGTTTTTTCTAGCATGATATTCACCTGTGTTTCTTCATATAGAACATAGTCTATGTCGAAATCTCCTATTCTTGTTTCTATATAGTCCTTCTCTTTTAAGATCTCTGGTAAAATTATGTCTATGTGATCATTCAGTGTTTCTTTCAGATGTGATAACATAGTCTCTTATTCTTTCTAGTTCTCTAGAATATCCTTGGTTTCTTGACCTTATTCATGGTTTTCTTGTCTCAGGTTCATCTTTTCAAATTTATCAATCATTCTAGGGAAATCCAAAACCTCATCACCAACAAATTTACAACAAAAAAAAAAGGACCTCTACTAGGGCATTCCTTAAAAAGATGTCTCGGTATTTTGCAACTATAACAAAGTGTCAATCCTCTCTTTCTCTTAAATGATCCCCAACCTTCCTTATACTACGCAATGGGATCACAGTGATGGACTACAACCTACAAAAATTCTTTATAGGGTCCTGCATCCATTTGTTAATCCAAAACTTCTTTCTATGCATGGGAATAACATATCTTTCACTAAATCTATTAAATTTATTCAGATCAACTCTTTATTCTATCCATGCCCTAGTTTTTAGACTAGGAAAAGATCGATCAAACATACATATATTCATACTTTCGAAGAAAAAATTTCCACTTATCTTACCCTTACAAGAGCACAAAGCTTTAATATATTACCTTTTTTCTTCAGATCGGGCCTCTATTTCTTAGCACAGAGCGTCACAAGTCAAGTAGAGTACTACGCACTACAGAATCATATCTATGCAAAAATCTTTCTTTTTTCTTCAGTTCCCAACAATCATAGTTTCAGGTCCCGGCAACGAAACCATTTTTTGGCACAGAGGAAGACCTAGGTTTCAATTCTTCAAAAATGCACCAACAAAACCCTAAGTACTAGCCCTTTTAACAACACTTGCGAATCATATGAAGTCTCACCCGAGGTAGAGGCAGGGGGGTTGTAGGACTCAAGTGTCTACAACCTAGCTGGGACACAGATATGTGATCACAATACTTAATAGAGAACTTAGAAATTAGCATTCATTAGTCTTTAAACCTTATTCACATTGCAGATTAAACCCTTATTACAGATCGACACAGTAACAACCAAGATCAATCACCTCTAACCATTCACTCGATGCAGTAATAGCATCAGATCATATCTAATCACTCATTCATGTATAAATCACTAAGCATCAATGGATCTACCTACTATACACCAAGATTATTACACTAAGAAATTAAATACATAAACAACATTAACATCATAGTACAAAGCACATTGATATAGGGTTTATGTGGTTCACCCCAGTGTGGGTCTACATCTACCCATCTTCTTCTATTCTTGTTAGTATCTTCCAATCTTCTTACATGAACCAAGGCAGAACGTCAACCCTGCATAGGACAGGATATCTGTGCACACCTCGCTAGATCCTCCTTCCCCAAGTTGTATCAAATAACAAATCCTTACATAGTCTGTCTACACCAATCACTTACAAAATGCTTGCACTTAGCTCTGCAAGCCTTAACACATCTTCTTGCACATAGCTAATATTATCACTAAGCCATAAACCCTTTCTTACATCCCCTAAATACTTATTTATACATTACAAAAGAGAACTAAGCATGGGTAAACCCATGGGCTGACATCCCATACCATTACATAAACCCTAAAACCCAAAAATCCCATAAAAAGGGCGAGTTCCCACGATCTCTGCTTCGCCTGGGAGCTCTGTTTTCGACCACCTTGTCGAAGTCCCAAAAATGGTCAAACAAGACCAATGTTTCCAGAAAACTTGGTTGAGGGCCAACAATTGTTTTAAACTTTACCAAACTAGTCCTTACTAGATTTAATTTCTCGGGACCAAAACCATCCTCTAACCCAGAAATGAATTACAGTCAGGCTGGTGGGTGGGAAGACCTCCTCAATATTTAATGAGGGGATGGGGTATAACACTCATCCGTAAGGCTTCCAGACCTGACCATAGAATGGGAATTCAAGCCACACATGACCTTGATGAAAGAGGTGAGGAAGGAAGGTGTGGTAGGCAGAGGAAAAAGATGCCTATGAAGTGCACAGAGACATGATGTGAATCTCGGGGATTCAAGGAAGATTCAAAAACTAATCGTTCTAGATACAGGAAATGTCAGAGAAGTTTTTGATACAAGATGATAAACGAGGCTAATCCTCCTTGCTTGGTATCACGTAAACCATTGCCAGGATCCTGCAAGAAGAGGAGAGTAACCTCTGTCCCTACTATGGTTGGGTGATAAGAAAATGTTGTGTTGTAGAGAATCATGGTCCAGCTCAGGGGTGGCTAGTGGTAAATCCATTTGGAGGGACTCATCCTACAGTTGGGTACAAATGGACACCCCTTCTAGTAGTGGCTTCACATTGACTAGTTCTAATAAGTCTTTTCCCTTCTTTAATTGCTGAATTAGAAAGATGAATGATTAATTGGTTATACAAATATATTTAGATGCATTTGTAAAAAAATTATGTGTGAAATGGATATGGTATGTGTATGCTTCCATCTCCTTATGAATTCACACTTTCCACTGATAGACTATATTCCCAGCTTAACTCTGGAGGCTTTCTGGGGTAATCAGGTACTAGTTTCTAACTGTGATTTTATTCAGAGTCCGGTAATCAATGCAGAGTCGCCAAGTTCCATCTTTCTTCTATACCAACACAATTTACCAATACAATTGGGCTCCCACAAGGTGATGAGCTGGGATGGATGTGCTCCTTGTGGAGAAGTTCATGGATCTCTCACTTGATCTTATCATTCTCTAATAGAGAGTGATGATAGACTGGCCCATTGGGCAACAATGTGTCAGGGGTCAAATCAATGGGGCGGTTGACCTGGTAGTGCATAGGTACCCCGGTAGGTGAGGAGAAGATATCCAAGTATTCTTCCATGACCTTATCTACTTTCTCCTCCTATGTGGAGAGGTCAAACGCAGAGACCCTCGATGTGGTTGTGATATTTTTCTTATTCTGAGAGTGAATCATGAAGAAGACAAACTTCCCTTTCTGAGACATGACCTTCCTACATTTCTTAGCAGAGATCAAGGAAATAACACTAGGTGGGACTACCTCGGGTATCCTATACAATTTCTTGTTCAAAGTAATAATAACACTACAAGTCCTAGACTCATATACAACATGAAATTTCCATAAATAAGGTTGTTCCAAAATAACATCACAAACTTCGAGAGGAGAAAGATCACACAATACCTCATCTGTGAAGGGCTTGTTGTTGTATGACAATTGACACTGTTGGCTGACGCGAAGATCGCTTCCTTGGTGGATCCATCCAATGGTGTAAAGTTGTGGGTGCGGTGTTGTCGACAAGGCCAGTCGATTGATGACCTTTACTGAGATGAGGTTCTTCTAGCTACCTCTATCAATGATGAAGTGCATCGGAGTGCCTTTTACCTGTATCTGTGAATGGAAGAGGCACTCTCCTTCTTTTGGATCATCTGGTTCACCAGGCTAGATCTTGGTGGTAGAAATGGTGGCATTGGGTTCCACATCAATGATTCGTCTTCCCCTTTCTAGTTATGGCTTAGAGTCAGAACCCGTATCTGATTCAGAGGCTTTCACTTCGGCCACCAACGACTTCTTTGAGTGACATTCAATAGTGTTATGCCAAGGGACCTTATGGAAGTTGCATCAATTCCTAGTATATTTCTTTGTCTTTCCAGTGTCCTTCTTTGCTTGCAGTTTGGATTGGTTGTCTTGATACTATCCATATTTTCTCTATCCTTTGTTCTTTGGGTTGGGGCTGCCCTTTCCTGGCTTTTATTGTGAGGGTTTCCCAAGCCCAAATTGTTGTGTCTTTTTTTTTATCTTCTGCTCGATTTTGATGGCATATCGGTAGGTTGCTCCCAAGGATGAGATGTACAAAAATTCCATTTCGGTCTATATGTATTTATGCAGAGAACTGCAATACTTGAGCACCCGATGTCACTTTGAATCTTTGATACCCAACTTGGTGTGTAAGGTATGGAAAGTATTTGTGAAATCTGGCACTTCTTGGTCTCTTCAATAATACTCAATAATATAACAGAAATGTATCATAGATGCAAAAATAAACACAGATATACCATAATACATGATTTATATTAATGAAATAAATTAATAGAGTCTGTAAAAATACAGAGTGAAAGACTCGCTAGAATGGTGGCTGCTTATCTCTGAGAAGAGATGTGACAGCTACTCACATTCACAAGAAGATGATTAAAATGAGGCTTTGAAGGCCTTTTTACAATAAACAGGAATGAAAAAAAACTTAGACAGCCAAAATCCTAACCCTAGGAGATGAAGTGCCAAAATTCATGTGGGCCCCGTTTGGGTAAGTTAGTACATTAACTTCCCGGGGTCGTAACTTTTGCATACGATCTCCGTTTTAGGCGTATGATAGCCTGTTGGAAAGGTATAATTGAGAAGATTCATTTTGTGGAATCAATCATGACTTTCAATATCATTGATAATCTCTATCCCGAAAAACCTTCATTTAGGCCCTCAAAATGGCCCCGGAAGTTAAAACTGCTAAAAATAGTAAATTGCCAAAATTGCCAGAAAACTATTTTGAGCCAGTTGGAAAAGGTAGGTGGCCACCAATATCCACTTGGATCAATCCACCAACATCCATGAGAGAAAATAAATTGATCTCTTGTTATCTATCCATCTCTATCTCTTCTTATCTCTCCAACTTGATCTCTTCTTATCTCTGCATCTTTTTTAGGTTCAAACCACCCTCATCCACTGTTGTCACCCAAACCAAATGAAGGAGGAAATGATGCCACTATTGTAACCCAACTGAATGAAGGATGAAATGATGCCACTGTTGTAACCCAAACCGAATGAAGGAGATACTACATCATGAAGCACATCAAGAACACACAAAATTGAACAAAGAAGAGACAATTTAGGGAAGGATATCCATCTGAGTCTTTGTTTCATCTTTATAGGTATTTATACAATAGAGTTATCGTTGGAGCTATTGTACCTATTCCAACTAATCCTTCATTAAGTCCTCTTATCACATGCATTATTAAACTATCATTTATTTCTAATTTCTAATGTGTTATCACTATTACAAGGGTTTAAGAGGCCTCCCAACATTGACACAACCACAGGAAGGCACACCAAACCCCAACCCACAACCATGAAATGTAAACATGAAAATTGATGAATGATTGAGGTGTCTTAGATCTATTTTCTATGAAATATGGATTAGTAGAGATCCAACCCAATTGTTATTAGCTATTTTGTTGGACACCATTGTATCATCCATTGCAACTTCCTAAGGGAAATTAAATAATATTTCTTCTTACAGAGCTAGAATGTTTAAATATTATAGGATTGGTCTAGATAAAAACCAAGTGAGATACTTGAACAACATAAAAAAAATTGATGTAATTGTTCATTCATCCCAAAACTAAACTATAGACATATAGCACTCATTAACGAGATGCTATGAAATTTTAATCACTAATTAAATGTTAATGATTGTGGCTATGTGAGACATTCTCCAGCTTACAAAACTATGAGATTGCAGCTATGCGAAGTCTTTCTATCATCCTAGAAACCTGAGATAAATCCCCTAAGAAGGGTACGTGGCTCCTGCCTGAGATAGAGAGTTGAGAATAAATCCATATGATTATCCAGTGGGAAAGGAGATATGTTGAGTTAGGATGTGCATGTGGTTGAGCACAAGGTGAACATGTGAAATCCCAAAGTGTTGGGTGCATCATCATGAGAACATAAATGAAGATGATTTATTATCCTCCTCTGAGCAACAGAGTTGATGAGAAGACTCTAGATGATTCTCCTGTGTGTGGCAGTGGGAAAGAGCATATGTAGAGTGGACGTGCCTGTGGATGAGCACATGTGAATGTATCAATATCTAGTTCTTCTCTGTAATGTAGTGAATCAAAGCTATGGCATCCCTATGGATGTGCCCGTAGTGGATGAGCACTAGTGGGTGTATTAGATCCTTTGCTATATGTTGTTCAAGAGTCAGACCTACTTGTAACCCTAACTTTTATGTAAAGGGTACAGGTCATCCCTACCTTAATATGTCTAATAATGAATGAAAAAGATAATTTATATGGTTAATATTAATTATAATAATAATAATAATAATTATTATTATTATTATTATTATTATTATAAATATAAAGTGACTTAGAGAGGTCAGCCCTATTGAGCCAATAAACACCTTTGTTGATTGGACAAGTCTAATATAAGAAAGGAATGATTCCCCATTGTGGAATCATATATTTCTTGTGTGTTTGGAAATTACAGCAAATGCATCTACTTGGTAAAAGGTGCGCACCTCTCTTGGGCGTTAGTATTCTAGGGATTAAGAACCCTCTTGTGTGCTAGGTCATTCTTGGTGGTGAAGGTCTTTCTCTTGAAGAATATGCAAAGGATTTGGCTGGGTTTTCTTCCATTGATGAGAAGGGTTTCTCAGGATATTTCTTTTGTTCTTGTGCATGGTTTTTCTTATTGTGATCTTGGTTGCTGCAACCTTCTTATTTATGGTTAAGACATGATAAAATGAAATGAACTATATGCTTAACCTAGCTTATTGAAAATTCAACATTGTATCAGAGCACAGGTCTTGAAGATCCCATTGCACAATCATTTTCCATCTCCTTCTCTCACTCATTTGTAGAAACTGTACGACCCTCCTAGGGTTTCTAGAAAACCCATATGACCTTCTTTTCTAAGAGCTTTCACCACTCAAAACTTGGATGCTTGGGATGAAAAATAAATAGAAGGGTGTGAACTCCTTTAGTGTACCTCCAACAAGTCTCAGATCTAAATTATGGGCATTTCAAAATTTTGACCCTAAGGGTTTCTAAGGTTTTGCCAAAATTTTGCAGAAAATTCTGAATTGTATTTCTGAAAATTTCTTAAAGAAGCTCTGCGACTTACCAGGGCAATCATATTTATTAAAGGCTTATTGTTGGTAGTCATAAGCCCAACAAAACCTTAAAGTGATAGACTACCCTAGCTGTTAGGTTTTCTAGCCTATTTTACAAGGCTTTGTGAAGATGAGCAAATTCATGATGGGAAGCAAGATCAATACAAAACTCCAAAGCAATGAAGACATGAACATTTCAGCACTCTCAGGTATGGTTCCTATCAATGACAATACTTGGATAATTGAAACTGGTACCTCGAGTCACATGATCGGTATCATAAATCATCTAACACACTTCGTTGAGGAAAATACACATCTACATGTTGTCCTTGGAGATGATGATAGATATGAATTGAGAGGAGTTGGAACCTCTACTTTCCAACTAGAGTCATATATGCAGCTTAAACTAGAATAAGTTTTATATGTACCCATAATGAAGAGAAAAATTGTCTCTATTTCGTATATATTATATCTTCCAAAGTAATGAAGATATATACAAACTCTCATATTATATCTTCCAAAGTAATTGGTGTCAGAGAAAACAACTTGTACATGTTGACCATCAAACCAGTTCAAGCCTTATTACATGACACTGTCAAATTGAGTGAGTTGTGGCATAGAAGACTTTCTCACATTCATTATAGATCTCTTCCAGCTCTAGGGAAAATGGTAACATGTCTACCGGAGATCCATATCCAACATAAAGGTGTTTGAAAAGGTTGTTCCCTTGGAAAAAATGTTAAAGGATCCTTTCATAGCAGTGACAATAGATCCAAGGAAATCTTGGACTTGATACATTTAGATGTATGTGGGCCAATAATTTTTTCATCCTTAAATGGGTACTTGTACTATGTACTCTTCATAGATTATCACTCCAAGAAAGCTTGGATTTACTTTCTAAAGAACAAGGATGGAGTTCTTGCCAAGTTCCAAGAATTGAAAGCTTCGGTTGAAAACCTGACCAGAAGAAAAATCAAAGTATTGAGATCATACAATGGAGGAGAATGCACCTCAAAAGAATTTAATAGTTTTTGTATTGAAGAAGGGATTAAGAGGGAGTTCACAATTCCTTACAACCCTCAACAAAATGGGGTTTCTAAAAGGAAAAAATAGAACTATCATTGAGGAAACTAAAGCAATGATACATGATCAGAGTCTACCTATGACTCTATGGGCAGAAGCATGTATGAAAATAGTGTATGTTCAAAATTGTAGTCCTCGTCAGATCCTGAAAATAATTACTCTAGAAGAAGCATTCACCAAAGTGAAGCTTGAGATCAGACACTTCAAAATATTTGGATGTTTAGTGTACCTTCATGTACCCAAAGAAAAGAGATTCAAACTAGAATCTTTAGGAAGAAAGGGTACATTTGTAGGATATAGTGAATCCTCAAAAACATATCTAATCTACATCCCAGGTCAGAAACAAATTGAAGTAAGGATAGATGTTACTTTTGAAGAAGAAGTAGCCTTCTAGAAATCCAAAGAAGCTCATATGGAAATAGATAGCGAAACAATACCTCCTCCTCATTCAATAGTTCAGAGGGAGACATATATTATTCCAGATGAGCCAATAGCTCCAGTTGACCCAGTTGCTCCAACATATTTGGTTTCCCCAAGTAATATACCCAGAGACATCAAAGTTGGACATAAAATACCTGCTTGGGATATACAAACTTTAGAAGAAGCAGAAGGGCATAAATCCCCACAAGGAGAAACTAGAGAAAGTAAGAGACCTAAGAGATTCTCAAGCTACCTTTCAGCCTTGACCCACATCATCGATTCATAACCAAATTTTCATGGAGAAGCCTCAGGTGAAAAAGTATGGCAAGATGCCATGACTAAAGAATATCAATCTATACTAAAGAATGATGTATGGGATGTTGTCCCAAAACCAGAGGGAAAGTCCGTAGTGATTCCAAATGGATTTACAAAATCAAACATGTTGCTGATGGAAGCATTGAAAAATACAAAGCAAGATTTGTGGCCAGAGGGTTCTCACAAATAGAGGGAGTCGACTATGACGAGACTTTTGCATCGGTAGACAAATATACCTCCATTCGATCTATCATTGCACTAGTTTATTCCATGGGTTGGAAGCTACATCAGATGGATGTAAAGACAAATTTTCTCAATGGTGAAATTGAGGAAGAAGTTTATATTGAGCAGCCAGAAGGTTTCGTTATACACAACGAAAAATCTCATGTATGCAGATTGAAGAAAGATCGATACGGTCTAAAACAAGAACCACGTTCTTGGTACGGTAAAATGGATGGTTTCCTGATGAGTTTGGGTTTCAACAAAATTGTAGCCGACCCAAACTTATATTATCACATTGATGGCAATGAGTGTTTGATTCTAGTCCTATATGTGGATGATATTTTCATCACTGGTTTAGAGAGACTCATTGCTAAATGAAAACAGACATTAACTCTCAAGTTTGAAATGAAGGATTTGGGCCAAATGCATTATTTATTGGCAATAGAAGTATGGTAGAGATCATATGAGATTTTCCTTAGTCAAGTAAAATATACTTTGGAGATACTGAAAAATTTCAAAATGACAGATTGTAAATCTATACCTACTCCAATGGTAATGGACTTAAAGAAGATGAATGAAACTGATTTAGGAGACGTAGATACACATTTATATCGACAACTTATTGGATCTTTGATGTATCTGGTTAACACCAGACCAAACATTTGTTATGCAGTGAATGTGCTTAGCCAGTTTATGAGTCAACCAAAACACACACATTGGATAGATGTTAAACACGTATTGAGATACCTACAAGGTACAATTGGTTATGGCCTGAGATATGTAACTAATGTGGACTTAAGCTTGGAAGGATATGCCGATGTAGACTAAGAAGGAAGTGCAGTAGACAGAAAAAGCACCCCAGGTTGTTGTTTCACCCTAGGATCAACCATGGTTTCTTGGTGTAGCAGAAAACAAAGCTCTGTAGCTTTAAGCATAGCTAAGGAAAAATACATTGCACTAAGTGTGGTAGTTCGTGAAGCAATATGGATTAAAAAACTATTGACTGAATTGTTTAGTCATGAGATGGATCTAACTACTATTCATTGTGAAAACCATAGCTGTTTAAATCTCTTTGAGAACCCAATGTTTCATGACAAATCAAAACACATTGAAATCAAGTATCACTACATCAAAGACATGGTACAGAGAAAGAAATTACACATGTAGTATCTTTCTACTCATGAACAGATTGCATATATCTTCACCAAACCATTTACCAAGACAAAGTTCAAGTATTTTAGTGAGAGACTTGGCCTGGTGGAAAATGCTTCCATAGCTGAGAGGGAGTGTTAATGATTGCAACTATGTGAGACATTCTCCAGCTTACAAATGTATGAGGTGTGGATCATTGCAGCTATGTGAAGTCTTTCTCTCATGTTACAAAATTGAGAGAAATCCTCTAAGAAGGGTATGTGGTTCCTACCTGAGACAGATATGGGAATGTAGAGATGACCTCCTCCATTCAGAGAGTTGAGAATAACTCCAGATGATTATCCAGTGGGAAAGGAAATTTGTTGAGTTACGACGTGCCTGTGACTAAGCACATGGTGAACATGTGAAATCCAAAAGTTTTGGGTGCATTTTCATGAGAACATAAATGAAGATGATGTATTAGCCTCCTCTGAGCAACATAGTTGATGAGAGGAATCCAGATGATTCTCCTGTGTGTGGCAGTGGGAAAGAATATATGTATAGTGGACGTTCCTGTTGACGAGAACATGTGAACATGTGAAGATTTGGTTCTTCTGTGTAATGTAGTGAATCAGAGCTATGACATCCCTATGGATGTGCCCCTAGTGGATGACCACTAGTGGGTGTATCAGATCCTTTTCTATATATTGTTCAAGAGTCAGACCTACTTGTAACCCTAATTGTTATGTAAAGGGTACAGGTCGGCCCTACCTTAATGTGTCTAATAATAAATGCAAAAGATAATTAATATGGTGAATATTAATTATAATAATAATAATATTTCTTATTATTATTATAAATATAAAGTGACTTAGAGAGGTCGGCCTTGTTGAGCCAATAGATGCCTTTGTTGATTGGACATGTCTAATATAAGTAAGGGATGATTCCCCATTGTGTAATCATATATTCCCTATGTGTTTGGAAATTACAGCAAATACATCTACTTGGTAAATGGTGCGCACCTCTCTTAGGAGATAGTCTTCTAGGGCTTAATCACCCTCTTGTGTGCTAGTTCATTCTTGGCGGTGAAGGTCTTTCTCTTGAAGAATATAGCAAAGTATTTGTTTGGGTTCTCTTCCCTTGATGAGAAGGGTTTCCCAAGATATTTCTTGTGTTCTTGTGCATGGTGTTTCTTCTTATGATATTGGTTGCTGCAACATTCTTGTTTATGGTTAAGACATGATAAAATGAAATTAACTACATTCTTAACCTATCTTATTGAAAATTCAACATTAAATACATACACTATAAGAAATGTGTTTGAACATAATTTCATTGCTTTTCATTTCCATGACTTTTGTACATTTTCCCTGTGAGAAATATAACATGATGAATTAAGTAAGATGTTAACTCTAATATTTAAACCTTTAAACATAAGTAAAAAAAAATACCAAAGAAAAATACATCCTCGATTTGTTGGAGCTCATTAGTTGGAATGAAGTAGTAAAATGTTTCTAAGCATTTGTTTCCCCACTTGAGTAGAGTGAAACAATGGAATTATCCTCCCAACCAAATATAATCCTAGTCAACTTCCTAGCTCCAAGAAACCTTTTGGTTTCTTGGCCCTCCATGCCCATGACTCCAAGAAAAAAATGCACATATGCTTTAGCCAAGATTGTCCTAAGAAATAATTCTTCCAAGAATAATCCAACATCTCAACATGCTCAAACCTCAAGGTAAAGGAGTAGGTTGTGATAGCAAAGGAGAACTTCTATAAATTCATGGAATACTAGAAGAATGATTGAGTGGCTCGGGATGAGCCATAGATGAGTATTTGGGGCCTGTGGATAGGCATTTTGGTTAAGTTTTTGGATCTGTGCCAGAATAAGTCAAAGGAGAAAAGGCAATTAAAATATGGACTAGAGCGCATGACGTGAGCACAATTTAAGGAGTCAAAGCACGTAACATAAAGAAGCACGATGGAGCAGCGCACAAAAGAAGGAAAGTAGTTAGGATTTTGGGACATTTTTCCACTTTGTAACGGGCTTAGCCCTATTTTTCATGTATAAATATGTAAATATTTTTTGCGTGGAGGGGGATGAAGGTTAGACATATGAGAGGTTATTAATGCTTTTGGGTAAGTTGACTCAAGTATTGGAAGAAGTTTTGAGGAATGATTGAGTGAGGCTTGCACTAAAGAAGAACAACTAAGAAGGTTTGGGTAATGTTATTGATGCATATTTTGTAGTGCAGTGCGCAGTGGTAAGAAGATTATCAATGAACAATAAAATAAGCCAGGCATTGTGGACGTAGCCCAAGTTGGGTGAACCATGTTAAACCTGTGTGTTCTGATGTGTTGTTATGCATGTATGATGTTCATTACTATGGTGCAATAATGATAAATTTTTAATTATGATGAATGTATTATTTATGTATGATGTTATAATGTCGCACACCGAGGTAACTAGTAATTGAATGAATCCAAAGTGGGATAATGCCGCACATAGAATATATTGAGTAGTAAGTAACTATGAACTAATGGAAACTGTGCACATGAGTAGATGGTTAATAAAGACATGTTGAATGCCTTGCTTCCCCTCATCATTGTAGAACCTCATTTCCTACAATCCCTCTATATGCCTCAGGTGAGACTTCACTTTTTCTATAGGTGATGCCGAAATGGTCAGTGTCTAAGGGTTTTGTTGGTATATTGATGATTAGCCCCGGGTCTTCCCACTGTGTGCCAATAGTCTTCCCCCACTTTTTGTTTTTGTTTCTTAGAGCAATGATCAAGGTATTTCTACATTTTTAAGGTCACCATATTACAAGTACGTTGGGTTTTTCATCATAGGTAAGTTCCTCACCTATCACTCCTCCCATGAGCTAAGTAATTTTTATTGAAGATTCCTTATGTTAGAAATAAATTTTTATTTGAATTGATGTTAATTGGGTAACTTCTATATTTTCTTTATTATATTTGGATATTACATATGGGTAATTTTTGTATTTTTTTTTTTTGTTATATCGGGCCATTATAAAGGAATTGAGACTCATTCATAATGCACAAAGCATTGTAATAGTACCCATATCTCAGTGGAAGGAAAAAATATCCCCTATATAGGACATGTTATATGGATTATCACACTACTTATGGCCCTTGATTCCTAAAGGATTAATCTAGAGGAAAAGGGCTATATTTTCCACGCTTAACCATGGCCAATTCCTTAAGACCTAAACCTAGCATGCAAGACCTTGTAATGGTACCCATATTCCACTCAAAGAACAAAGATCACCTCTAAATGGCTTGTGTTATTTCTGAAGTCACCTTTAAGGAAAACGAAACCTAGAGATCCATTTATGGTCTAAGTCCCTTATTTCCTCCCTTGAGTATGGCTAAGGCCTTGAAACCCATCCATACTACACAAAAAATATTGATCACATCCATATCCCACTTGTACCCAAAATATCCACCTTAAATGGTCTATGTTGGCATTTAAGGTCATGCACATGGTGCATTACCTCAAGAACTCTAATTTATGGATTAATTCCATTAATTTCTTCCCAAACAATGGTTCAAGACCCATCGATACTGCAAAAAACCTCATATTGGCATCCATATCTCACTCTAAGGACAATGAACTCCTATATAGGGAATATTTTATGGTTTTTGGCCTTATTCATGGTCATTGGTCCCTAGAAACTTCAAGTAGAGACTAAGGCCTCGGTTTCCTCCCACACCCATTAACAAGGCCTTAAAACCCATTCCTACTATACAAGGCAGTATAGGAGCAACCATATTCCACTTATAGGTTGAGTATGCCCTTTAGAGGGCCCATGTGTTGGTTTTAAGACTTGTCCATGGCCCATGAGCCCTAAAAGCTTCATTTAGATCCTATCTCCTATGTTTTCCACCCCTTGTAATGTTCAAGTCCCTAAAACCCATCCCTCATGTGGAGAACCTCTTTAGGGCACCCATATTACCATTGGAGGTCAAATATTCTTGTTAGAGGGACTATGTGATGGTTTGAGGTATCAATCATGGTGAAATTCATTTTTTATTATTTTGAAAACAAACAATTATCTATGTAGAAACATGAAAGGATCATAACATAATCATGTACAAGACCTTTCAAATGACCTAAAGAACTCCACAAGTAGAGGTTGGGGTAGAAAGTAATCACAAAATTAATAAAACAACTTTTTTATATTAAAAATGATGTACACACCTTTTAGAAGGCATGTGCATGTTTATAAACCATGTGTACATTCTATAATGTGTATACATTATTTGAAACCATTTTTTTCAAGGGAATTTCTACTTCTCCACATGTTTGTTGACTTGGTTTCTTTTGATTTAGGTTTGGATTGCAAAAAAAACAAAACGTCCATTTTTCCAAATGCCTCTTGATATCTCAAATTTTCACTTTATTTTTATATAGGCTACACAAATCCAATTATACATAGATAGATATATATTGTTTACTAATTTTAATTATTTTTGTCTTGACATATATTGGAATCCACGTCTTTTGTTCCCACTATAACTTTTTATCCACATCTTGACATATATTGGAATCCACTTGTTTTAAAAAAAAATTGTGTTGCACTAATATAGAATAATATCTACAATCTTAAATAACAGTTTGATTATGTTAAGACTCTCAAACCCCACTACAACATAATTTAAAAAAATAATTAATTAACATTAAACAATTTGAAAAAATAGTTGCACACAAGAGCAATCCATTCTCTATAAATGTAGATAGATATATAGATAGATAAATATATATTTCTTACTATTTTTAATTATTTTGTCTTGACATATAATGAAATGATGTCTTTTGTTCCCACTATAATTTTGTATCCCCTTAACAATTTAAAAAAAAATAGGTATGCACTAATATAGAATAAGATCTACAATCTTAAAAAAAAAATTGATTATTTTAAGTGATCCAGGTGGATATTGGTGGCCACCCATATATTCCACTTGTACCCCTACCATTGCTTCTTTCAGTTTTTCAGTTTCTACGCAGTTTACTATTTTTAGCAGTTTTTTAGGTCTTGAACTTCCAGAGCCATTTTGAGGTCCTAAACAACGTTTTTTGAGAAAATTGGGAGCAACATGGAATGATGTTTGATGTTGCTCACCCAAAAGTTGTATTCCTTGGATAGATCTTTATAACGAGGTATTGAGAGTGTCAAACGGATATCGTATTCCAAATTTATGTCCCCAGGAAGTTGATGTACCAATTTACCCAAACAGTGTCCATGGTCTTGGCATTTCATCTCCTAGGCTTAGGTCTTTGGATGTTTAGGGTTTTCCATTGTTTCTCAACAATAATAGGCCTTCGAGCCTCATTGTAACATAGTTCATAGGCTAGTAGTTGCCACATCTCTTCTTAGAGATAAGCTACCAATGCCCTAGCTAATTTATTTCCATTCTTTCTGTAAGTATATTTCAGTCATTTGTTAATAATGAAATGAAGTCTTATTTCCGCTACATATCTACGTTTATGTGTATTTTTGTATTTCATTGTGTTCCTACATAAATCTGGATCAGTGGTTTCAGAGCTATCTGCTCATTCTCGATCCTTCTTTGCATGTCCCCAACGAGGTCGGGGCATAAGGAGTTAGGGCTTGATCTGGTTGAACCCTTGCAAGATCAGCTTTGAAAACCCTGACGACTGCACATGGAGGAAGAAAAGAAAGATGAGGGAATAGGAGATCCTATCAAAATGTTGCTCGAGGAGGCCCTCAATAAAAAAAGGAATGAGATGATGGACAAGTTTTCCCAGATCCTTCAATGGATGCCCACTGGCGGTGCATCTACATTCAACAGCCACTCTGGAGGTGCCACTCCTTTTAAGGTACAAGTAAAATTTGACATTCCCATATTTGAGGGCCAAATAGATGCATATGTCGTAGATAGATGGTTGAATCTGTTAGAAAGATATTTCTCGGTTCATGATTTTTTCGACCGAGAAAGGATTATTTTTGCACTACTCAAAGTTGCCCCCCATGTCAAGGACCAGTGGGAAACCTACTGGGAGAAATAGGGTGAGGGGGAAACTTCTCTGTTCTCAGTCGCACCCACTTGGAATTATTTATGGTATTCCATCAAGGAACAATATTATCTCATGGAAAGCTATGAGGACAAATACATATAATGGACTATGTTGTGGCAACAAAGGGACCAATATGTGCATGAGCTGACGAATATGTTTTATACCCTATGCACAAAGTTGGGTATCAAATATTTAGAGAAACATTTGGTGTTAAAGTACCATAGTTGTCTGCACAGATAAATTCAAGAGGAAATGGAGTTCCTCGACATCTCCTCACTTGGTGCAACATACCGATATGCTGCCAAGATTGATCATAAGTTCAAACAAAAGAAGAGAGACTTTGGGTCTGTGAATCAGAAGCAGGGGAAAGGTACCCCAAAAACACAGAACAAAGGACCAAGCCAAGGCAAGGCAACCTAGGAAAACCTACCAAAGCCGCAAGCAAAGAACAACACCACGAAGCCAAAAAGGGACACGAGGAAGTGGTGTGAGTTCCATAAGAGCTCCATCCACAACACAAGTGAGTGTCGGGCCAAGAAATCACTGGTAGCCGAATTGAAGGCTTCTGAATCGGATGCATGCTTCGACTCTGAACCAGAAACTGACAAGGGGAATGACATGGGGAAGAATATTATCGATGCGGATCCCAATGCCATTGTTTCCACCATGAAGATATAGAAGGAGGAACCAAAAGACCCAGAAGAGGCAGAGCATCTCTTCCATTCCAAGATGTGGGTAAAGGGTTCCCCGTTGCAGTTCATTGTCAATGGTGGGAGCCAGAAGAGCCTCATCTCAGTAGTGGTCATGAAGTGGTTGGGCTTTCCAACCATAGCACACCCACAATCATACACCATTGGGTGGTTGAACCAAGGACGAGACCTCCACGTCAACCAACAATGTCGCCTTCCCTATAACATCAAGCCCTTCATGGATGAGGTATTGTGTGACATTTCTCCTCTTGATGTTTCTGATGTATTATTAGGCCAACCGTACTTATGAAAGTGACATGTTGTGTATGAGTCCATGCCTCGTGATGTTATTATTACTTTGGGCTATAAGATGTATAGGATACTATATATAGCACCACCTACCACCATCTCTTTGGTTACTACAAAACAATGCAGTAAGATCATTTCAAAAACTAGGAAATTTGTTTTAATGATGATCCGCCCTTAGGGAAAGAAAAAGATTGTGGCCATGACCTCCAGGCAAGGCCCCTCTACATGAAAACAACATATGGATAAGTTCATGGAGGAGTATGAGGACATCTTCACATCCCCCACAGGGGTGCCTCTACACTGCCAGGTCAAGCACCCCATTGATCTGACCCCAAGTGCATCGCTACCCAATGGGCCAATTGATCGATGCTCTATTATGGAAAATGAAAAAATCAAGAGGCAAATTCAGGATTTGTTTCATAAAGGTCACATCTGGCTGAGTTCATCACCCCGTGGGAGCCCGATCATGTTGGCGCAGAAGAAGGATGGGACTTGGAGACTATGCATTGACTATCGGGCACTGAACAAGATCACTGTCTGGAATATGTGCCTGATCCCATGGATTGATGACCTTCTAGACCAAATCAAGGGGGTGAAATGTTTCAGAAAGGTTGACTTGAAGTCTAGGTATCACAAGGTATCAATCAAACCCTCTGATGTGTGGAAGACTACCTTCAAATCTAAGGAGGGCCTTTTCTAATGGTTGGTCATGCCTTTCGGGTTGATGAATGCCCCTGCAAACTTCATGAGGCTAATGGATGACATTTTGTGGCCATTCACCAATTCATTTGTAGTGGTGTACTTGGATGACATTCTTATCTTCATCCAGACTTGGGAAGAGCACCTCCACCACATCTATCAGGTCCTCCAAACACCGCGACAACACAAGTTGTGTGCCAATTTGGAGAAATGCACTTTTGGCATAACCCAGGTTCAGTATCTGGGATACATTTTTGATGAGTGAGGGTTGTATGTGGATCCAACAAATATCCAAATAACTCGGGATTGGCCAGCCCCAACCACCCTAACAGAGCTTCACAACTTTTTGTGTCTTTCCAACTTCTAATGCAGTTTCGTGTTAGGATTCTCTCATATCACTTGGCCCTTGAGTGAAGTCACCAAGAGAGGAGTGAAAGAAAAATTCTTTTGATCTGAATCTCAACAGAAGGAGTTCGGGGAGTTAAAGCATCACCTCTTCTCTACACTAGTGCTCACATTACCGGACTTGCAACAACCATTTGATATCGAGACAGATGCCTCTAACTATGCTATTGGGGCAGTCCTTACTCAACATGGGCATCCAATGGCATATCGTAGTGAGACACTTTCCGACACAGTCCAGAAGTATCCCACTTATGAAAAAGAGATGTATTCCATTGTGTAGGCTTGTCAGCAATGGAAGCATTACATTTTAGGAAAGGAAACGATCATCCACATAGACCACCGACCCCTGTAGTTCATACATACACAAGGCAAGTTTCAAAATGATCGTCATCAGAGGTGGTCCAAATACCTACAACATTTTCATTTAAACATTAAGTACAAGAAAGACAACACCAATAATGTTGCAGACTTCCTTAGTCAACCACCCATCATGGCACTAACCACTGTGCTCAACTCTTGTGGGCACGAGACTTCTGATTGGCCGCTTCTCTACACAAGTGATCCATAATTCGGCCACACATACAATACACTCTTGGAGGGTAAGAAAGTTCCCAATTTTCATCTCCACGATGCTCTGCTATGCCACCTGGGACGCCTTTTTGTTCCTTCAAGCAAGCACACCAAGATGATTTGGGAGGCGCACTATAGTCAACTCATTGGGCATTTTGGGGTCGATAAAATCATGGCAGTACTACAAACGTATTTCTATTGGTTGAACCTTCGACATGATGTTAGGAAGTACATCAAGTCCTGCATTGATTGCACCATTGCCAAACCAACCATCAAGAAGAAAGGCCTCTATACTCTGCTTCCTACCCCCAATTGACCTTGGGAATCCATCTCTATGAATTACTTGTCGCGCCTTCCTTCTACTAAGCATGGCAGTGACTGTGTTTTTGTGGTCGTCGATAGATTCTGGAAGATGTCCATTATGATGGTTTGCAAGAAGAATATCACAATAGAAGCCACTGCTAAAATATTATTTGAATGAGTGTGGGTACACTTTGGGATCCCACAGTTTATCATCTCATATCGGGACAACAGGTTTTTCAGTACATTTTGGTCTAGCCTCTGGTCGATGCTGGACACCAAGCTCACCAAGTCCACAGCTTTCCATCCACAAACTGATGGCCAGATAGAGGTCGTCAACCAAATGATTGTACATATTCTACACATGTACAACTCAAAGAATCCACACACATGGGACGAGATCCTCCCCTATGTACAACACAGCTACAACTGGGATCTCCATAGCTCAACCAACCACAACCCCTTTCAGGTGGGCTTGGGATTCTAGCCACTATGTCCCATTGACGTAGCCATGCCATTTGTGGCTACTCAGGAAGATTCAGCTCATGTCCAGTCTGAGTTTGACAAGGAAAACAAATGCATTGAGCACATTCAACAAATCCACCTATAGGTTCATGACATCTTGGACAGAGCCAATGCTAAGTACAAGCAGCGACATGATCAACATCGGGTGCCACACAATTTCCAGGTGGGAGACAAAGTGTGGCTACATTTATAAAAGGAGCGCCTTGCTAGACCCCACCGCAAGATTCGCCCACTCCAATATGGGTCGTACACCATCACCAAGGTTGTAGGGGAAAATGCCTTTGAGCTCAACATTCCACCATTCCTTGGTCTGCACCCAGTGTTCAATGTGGACCACCTTCGGCCCTACTTTCCACCTCTACTAGACACATCCGACATGGCAGAACAACTCACACCAATACAGTTAAATCTAGACTGCACGAAACAAGCCACAACTAATCAGATCATGGATACATATATCAAGCGCACCTAACAACAAAGGATACCACTATATGGAGTTGTCAAAGAAGACCAACTCCTCCACCAAGGCAAGTGGCTCACTAGGGACCAAGTTCAACAAAAGCTTCCTCATCTCATAGAGGAAATCAACGTAATGGGGACCATTGCTTCCTAAGGGGGGAGGAATGAACCAGGTGGATATTGGTGGCCACCCATATATTCCACTTGGACTGGCACCATTTCTTCTTTCAGTTTTTCAATTTCCACACAGTTTACTATTTTTAGCAGTTTTTCGGGTCCTGAACTTCTGGAGTTGTTTTGAGGCCCTAAATGACGTTTTTTGAGAAAACGGGGAGCAACATGGAATGAAGTATATGTTTCTCACCCAAATGTTTTATTCTTTGGATAGATATTTCTAACGAGTTATTGAGCGTGTCAAACGAAGATTGTATGCCAAAGTTACGTCCCCAGGAAGTTGATGTACCAATTTACCCAAACGGGGCCCATGGTTTTGGCGTTTCGTCTCCTAGGGTTAGGTCTTTGGATGTTTAGGGTTTTCCATTGTTTCTCAATAATAATAGACCTTTGAGCCTCATTGTAACATAGTTTAGAGGCTAGTAGCTGCCACATCTCTTCTCAAAGATAAGCTACCAGTGCCTTACCTAGTTTATTTTCATTATGTCTGTAAGCGTATTTCAATCATTTGTTATTAATGAAATGTAGTCTTATTTGCACTACATCTCTGGGTTTATGTGTATTTTTGTATTTCATTGTGTTCCTACATAAATCCAGATCATTAAGACTCTCAAATCCTACACTACAACACAATTTAAAAAAAATAAAGAATCAACATTAGAAGTTTTGAAAAAATAGTTGCACACAAGAACAATCCACTCTCTACAAATATACAAAATATTTTAAGAAAATTGCATCATTTAGGTACTCAATACCTGCATACTTGCAATAATGAGAACATCTCCGTTATATTTTGTAGGTAAAATACTCTACCAATGTTAGAAAAACTTGATTTTCAAATGCTCATACAAAAAATCCATAAATAAAAATATTCCTACACCATATTCAAATTTGTTATGAAAGTACATTGAATCATCCCTCCAAGTGAATAGATTATTGTTTTTTCATGTTTGCATTACCACTAACACATCGTGAGAGACCATCATTAGCTTGCACTCACTCAGTAAGTTTGAGGTGTTTTCATTAAGTTTATAATAATATTAAATAAGTTATATCTACTATGATTAATTTTTATTTTCAAATCTAAATTTTACTTGAAAATAGAGTAATTACAAAACCAAAAAAATGGAAGGAACAAAGACCAATTTATTTTATTTTTCTTTCATAATTCTTTAAATTTTTTATTTTTTTAGTCAACCTAATCCAACATATATATTAGTCCCACATACATCCATTTATATCATCAAAATAACATTAACTCAATTTAACTTATTAGGCTGCCTTTCACTACTCCCCCATCTTCATTTTTTCCTAACTTTCTCTAAGACCTATGTGCCAAATCCAAGGCCATCAAGTCTAATATTAATACCTAAACTAAGCTCAATTTGATAGTTTGAGTGGTGCTCCCTATAGGTTTAGGTTACTGATATGTAAATGGTAGGTCAATGGCCTGTCCATCTCACCAACACAGATTCTCTTGTGGAATAAAATTCATCTTTATATCTTGATCTTATTCATTTGGTTGTAATCCTGGCATACTTTTAATCCTCACACTATGCCAATCATTCAAGTCAATCAAATAATAAACATGTGAATCACCCCTTGATCAAGTCGGCCCAATGGATGACCAATCAAACACTTTGATGATTGGGTCAACCGAATGATAGCATAATCGAATGTTTTGATGGTTGAGTCGACCAAATAAAAAGTCGATCGAATTATTTTATGGTCAATTTGACCAAATGGAAACCCATTCGAATGTTTTGATGGCCGGTTTGACCAAATGAAATCCCGATCAAATAAATGAAGGAAAATCGACTTCAAGAGAAACCCAATGGATTCGATCTTCAAAAACAAAGGAAAATATTTGTAGGGTGATTTGGGGAACCCCAACAACTAAAAAAACATCAAGGGGAAATTTTTATCCCCCACAATGAATAAAAAAATACAAGAGACAAATTTAGATGTTCAACAATGAAGAAAAACACCCAAAGATCTAAAAATTTTCCCAGACGGTGAATGAAACCCACATGGGCTCATAAATTCTCCTAAATAAGTTTAAAGTCTCCTAGGAAATGGAAGAGAACTTTGGACAAGTGCTACAGGCTAAAAAGAAGACACTTCAACAGAGTATACATAGATTGTCATAACTCAAAGCTAAATTTTCAAAGCATAGATTGTAGTAACTCATAGGCTCAACATTTAAATGGGACTTTTATTATGCTAGGGAGAAAATTACAATGGGGTGAGATATACAAAGAACTTATTTCAGAGGCTAAGGCTTAGATACACCCTTGCTTAGAGTGAATAGGAACATTAACTCCTTCACCCACTCAACTTAGAGCAGGCTACCCTCTTTGAGATCCACTTTTTTTTGTTGTCCTTCCCTATTTCCCCTTTCATATCCCTTAGTTATCATCTTCACTATAACTCTCATTAGTTTTAATGGGATTCTTGTATAAGGCCAACATTCACAAATGTTTGTTTCACCTTCCCATTGCACATAGAGACCAAATAAAATGAAATAAAACAAAACATGTTTATTTACAACATTTACAAACATTTTCCAAGATCTAATTCAGATCACACGTCCCCATTTGAAGGCTTTTGGTCTGAAAAATCTAGAACATTAAGGATATAGAAGCATGAGCCTTCCATTTTCCTCTGCATATACATCAATCCATTGTTGACGAAGGTGGCTTGTTTCCTTCTTGTTTTCCCTTGTTTCACTACTAGCAGATCAATTGTGCTCTCTCTCTCTCTCTCTGTTGATGTGATTTGAAAAGGTATTCCTTGCCACACTTGACCAAGAGGTACTTTTTTTCTCTCCTATAGAAGGCATCATCCCTATCCCACAAGCAAGAACTACCCAACATCACTCTGCATGCATCCAATGGTGAAACTTCACATTCTATCTCATCAACATAGATGCCACTAATGGAAAAATTTATTTTACATATTCGAGTGATTCTCATAACAGTTTTCCCTTGCAACCATACTAGTGAACTTGGATGTACAAATGTACAAAATATTTTAAGAAAATTGCATCATTTAGGTACTCAATACCTGGGTACTTGCAATAATGAGAACATCTGCATTGTATTTTGCAGGTAAAATACTCTACCAATGTTAGAAAAACTTGAATTTCAAATGCTCATACAAAAAATCCATAAATAAAATATTCCTACACCATATTCAAATTTGTTATGAAAGTACATTGAATCATCCTCCAAGTGAATAGATTGTTTTTTTTTTCAAGTTTGCATTACAAATAACACGTCATGGGAGACCATCATTAGATTTCACTCACTCAGTAAGTTTGAGGTGTTTTCATTAAGTTTATAATAATATTAAATAAGTTATATCTACGATCATTAATTTCTATTTTCAAATCTAATTAATTTCTATTTTCAAATCTAAATTTTACTTGAAAATAGAGTAATTACAAAACCAAAAAAAAGGAAGGAACAAAGACAATATTTTTTTTCTTTCATAATTTTTTAACTTTTTTATTTTTTGTTAGTCAACCTAATACAACTTATATATTAGTCCCACATACATCCACGTATATCATAAAAATAACATTAACTCAATTTAACTTATTAGTCTGCCTTTCACTACTCCCCCATCTTCTTGTTTTCCTAACTTTCTCTAAGACCTATGTTCCAAATCGAAGACCATCAAGTCTAATATTAATAACTCAACAAAGCTCAATTTGATAGTGTGAGTGGTGATCCCTATAGGTTTAGGTTATTGATCTGTAAATGGTAGGTCGATGGCATGTCCATCTCACCAACACATATTTTGTTGCGAAATAAAATTCATCTTTATATCTTGATCTTCTTCATTTTGTTGTAATCCTCGCACACTTTTAATCCTCAAACTATGTCAATCAGTCAATTCGACCAAATAATAAACCCGTGAACCAGCCCCGATCAAGTAGGCCCAATGGATGACCAATTAAATACTTTAATGGTTGGGTTGACCGAATGATAGCCTAGTCAAATGCTTTGATGGTCGAGTTGACAAAATCAAAACCTGACTGAATTCTTTTATGGTCAAGTCGACCAAATGGAAACCCATTCGAATTTTTTGATGGTCGGGTTGACCAAATGAAAGCCCGATCAAATAAATGAAGGAAAATTGACTTCAAGAGAAACCTAGTCGGAATGGGTCGACCAACAGTTGAAAAAAATATCTAGAGGGTGGATTTGATCTTCAAAAACAAAGGAAAATGTTTGTAGGGTGATTTGGGGAACGACAACAACTAAAAAAACATCAAGGGGAAATTTTTATCCCCCATAGCGAATAAAAAAATACAAGGGACAAATTTAGCTGTTCAACGATGAAGAAAGACGTTCAAAGATCTAAAAATTTGCCCAGACGGTGAATGAACCCCACATGGGTTCATAAATTCTCCAAGTTAAGTTTAAAGTCTCCTAGGAAATGGAAGAGCACTTTGGATAAGTGCTATAAGATAAAAAAAAGACACTTCAACAAAGTATACATAGATTTTCGTAACTCAAAGATAAATTTTCAAAGCATAGATTGTAGTAACTCATAGATTCAACATTTAAATGGGACTTTTATTATGTTGGGGAGAAAATTACAATGGGGTGAGATATACATAGAATTTATTGTAGAGGCTATGGATCAGAAACACCCTTTCTTAGAGTGAATAGGAACATTAAATCCTTCATCCACTCAACTTCGAGCAGGCTACCCTCTTCGAGCTCCACTTTTTTCTATTGTCCTTCCCTATTTCCCATTGCATATCCCTTCATTATCCTCTTCACTGTAGCTCTCAGTATTTTTAATGGGATGTTTTTGGAAGGCCAAACAAATGTTTGTTTCACCTTCCCATTGTACTAGAATACCAAATCAAATCAAATAAAACAAAACATATTTATTTACCACATTTACAAACATTTTCCACGATCCAATTTGGATCACATGTCCCCATTTGAAGGATTTTGGTCCCAAAAAGATAGACCATTAAGGATATAGAAGAACAGGGCTTCCATTTTTCTCTGCATATACATCAATCCATTGTTGATGAAGGTGGCGTGTTTCCTCATTGTTTTCCCTTGTTTCGCTGCTAGTGGATCAGTTGTGTTCTTTCTCTCTTGATGTTCTTTGAAAAGGTATTCCTTGCCACCCTTGACCATGAGGTATTGTTTTTCTCTCCTATAGAAGACATCATCTCTATCCCATAAGTAAGGGCTACCCAACATCATTGTGTAGGCATCCAATGGTGAAACTTCACATTCTCTCTCATCAACATAGCTGACACTAATGGAAAAATTGATTTTACATATTCAAGTGATTCTCATAATAGTTTTCCATTGAAACCATACTAGTGAACTTGGATGTACTATATCATAGTTTTCTAGACCAAGCTCATCAACTAATGTTTCAGAAACCGTGTTTCATGGAGAACCACTATTTAACAAGGAATTTTCCTTCCAGTTCTTCACTTGAACTTTGATTCAGAATAGTGCATGTTTATCTCCACTCTCCCTTGGCTGCTGCAATGTGGTGCAAAATATGACTTTGTCCAAATCAAAGGTTTTTTTTTGCTTCTTCTTTTGTCTAGATACCTACGTTTTCTTTCCCTTGGAATTTATCCAATTTAGACACAATTCTGGATGAAGTTTCTAGCACTTCTCTTATGTGTGTCCATCTACAATGCAATTTTTGCAATTCCTATTAGGATCCCTCCTTTTCTTAGTTTTGGATGCCATCTTCTTGTCTCTTTTCTTGTTGGTTTCTTCTTGGCCCATGTGTTGTTGTATTTTCTTGGATTCCAACTCAATGTAGAGAGCCTTCTTTTTCACCTAATCTATACTTTCCGCTCCATGAATTTGTAACTATCTTTGAATGTGGCTGAAAAGTCTTCCAAAGTACTTTATCACCACCCCTAGCTCTTCCAAAGAGATACCCAACCTGATGTCCTGCCTCCTGAACTCAGAAGTGTACTCTTGCACTCCTTGTTCTTGTTCTTGTTGAAGGTACCACCACTTCATGAGTTGTTCCTCTTCGTAGCCTATGGGATAGAATTGTTACTTGAGTAGTGACTTGAAGTCCTTCTATTTCATCACTGTGGGCTTCTTATGTATCCTTAGTGCATCCACATAACTCTCCCACCATAGTAGAGTATGTTTTATCATCTCCAAATGGGAAAAGGATATTTGTTGTGTTTCTTGGAATTGATAAAGACCAAAGTAAACTTCCAATTGCTTCAACCAACTATCCAAGGCTTCAACATTATTTTTTCCATTAAACATGGGTATTTCAAGCTTCTCTTTAACTTTGAAAGGAACACTCAAAGATGAAGAAAAGTTGTTTTCATTACCTGAGTTTCCAAGCATCTCACTTTTTGAACCTTTCAAGCCATCCTTGTGTTCTTCATGTTCAGTCTATGTCGAGTGTGCTTTCTTACCCTTCATTACTAGAAACCATGTCACCAACTCTATTAATGTAGCAATTGTTTTCTCCAATTGATCCAATCTGACCTTTGGGTCTTCCTTGTCATCTTCTTCATGATGATGCCCCACCATTGAAGGTGTGTTGCTTCTTTGTAGGCATGGTAGCAATGCTTGTCTAATGTTTCGGTGATGGCTACAAGTGTTTACCATGTAAGTGTTCTCCAAGCCTTCAAAACCTTCTCTGATACCATCTGATCTTTAAACAATAGGCCTATGGCCTATATGTCTCACCAACATGGATTTTGTTGTGGAATATAATTATCCTGACAATATGTCAATCAGTTGAGTTGACCAAATAATAAACCCGTCAACCACCCCATGTTCAAGTTGGCACAATGGATGACCAGTTGAATACTTTGACGGTTGGGTCAACCAAATGATATCCCAGTTTAATGCTTTGATGGTCAATTGAAATAACCAATAGAAGATCACATTTACAAACATTTTCCAAGATCCAATTAGGATGAGTTACCTTCATATTTTCCTAAGCCATATTCAAATTCTTAGGTGGAACATGCTCATCACACCTTCCGCTTCTAAGATTTCTCTTAGATGGAACATTCTCATCACTCTCTTGCTTTTAAGATTTCTATCTCATTGTTCCCTTGAGTTCTTCCCACACTAAAACCTAAATCCTTTTAAGCAGTTGGTTATGAGAAAACATACCCATAGTGGTAACTCTACAATGATTGGATTGTCCAATATTATTATCACTTTCCAAAATTTTCTTTTATGTGTTCAAATAATCCATGTAATGCCAAAACCAAATCTAGCATAGTATAGTATATTGCAATGAGTACTATATAATGGTGCCTTAATTTTATGATAATAAAACTAAACATCCTAAATTAATCTCACAAAAACCGAGTATAAGATGAGTAATATCCATTATCAATTGACTAGTCTAAGCATTTTATGTTTGTGACTATTTTTGTGACTATTTTCAAGTATATTTTCCCACTGATTTTACTTGAAATAATTTGTTAAAATTATAAATTTCAATTGTTAAATCAACACAATGATGTTGAATTCATTTATAACCAAATTCCAACCATGATTGCCAAAAATATAAAAAATTTAAAACATTGAAACTAGATTGTATTTAACTACATTGTGTTAGCACCAATTCTTGCAAGCGGGGTGCTTTTCCCCGATTTCAGACCCTTGACATAAAATGCGAAAAAATGGGGTTTGAAAACCCATCAAATGCGTTCTAGTCCAAGGTCACAGTCATGAGTGCAATAAGCAACGCACAAAAATCCATTTCGGATGGAAAATGCAAGCAGGCGAGCGAGCAGTCTGATTTCAATGAAAAAGATTCATCTATAGAGCAGATCGACGGTCATCAGGTTTTCGAGGCTGCCAAGTTGCTCGAGATTTATCACAAGAAATAGCACCCATATTTCAAGGAAAATCTGGGGCAGGTGGCAGCCAATCGACATTTCGGGGAGCGACATTTTTAGAAACAAGGGATCTCCCATCCACTGCAGCTGAAATTGTCGAAATGCGAAATGCCGAAGGTACCTTTGAAATTGAGCCCACGGTCCTAGTGCCAGGTCACGTCAAGTGAGCCTGAGAATGGAGGTAGCCCCCTTTTTAATGACAAAGCCATCTTGGTTGTTCAGAAAGACGCGTGGTGCATGATCAAGCCATGTTGTCGTTTCACCTATCGTAACTTTGAAGCATGAGGAGAAGCCTCCTCCCAGCTGCGAGACGCGATGTGCCGAAGGTGTCTAGGACCCAGGCCCACAGTATTGCTGAGAATATCTCAGCCATCCATCCAAGGGGACACGTGGTGCATGATCAAGCCATGTCGTCATTTCGCCTATCGTAACTTTGAAGCATGAGGAGTAACCTCCTCCCAGCTACGAGACGCAAAGTGCCGAAGGTGTCTAGGACTCGGGCCCACAGTATTGCCAAGAAGATCTCAGCCATCCATCTAAGGGGATGCATGGTGCATGATCAAGCCATGTTGTCATTTCACCTATCGTAACTTTTAAGCATGAGGAGAAACCTCCTCCCATCCACGAAACGTGAAATGCCGAAAGCGCCTTTGAAGATAGGCACAGGGTCACAACCCATGGTCACTCAGGGGCGATAGAAAGAATTGCGCAAAGGGCCGAAGCACTGGGTTTAGCTGCAGAAATGATCACCGTGTTCTCTCGGTGCTAGTTCAACTTGATCTCAATCCTGGTACCTGCTTAGAGTGAATGAAGAAGAGAGAGGGTGGTTGAAACCTTGCCTCATTCATTAATTGCAAGGTATGGATGTCCCGATAGGAAGTCTACCCGAGATGGTCGTCTGTGCTTTCTTTTTCCTATAGAATCCATACTGGTGTCTTTGACTCACCAGGGAAGTCTGTGCACACTAATTCGGCATTTAAGGGCTCAACTACCCCTTAGCATGAGCCATGCAGAGTTAAGATGGTGTATGACAGAGGAGTGAAGGTCAGATTTGATTGAAGAGATGCCCCATTGTGAAAGTCTAGGACGCCTCTATTTGGCAATTGTTTAGGAGTATATATACTTAGTTTTGATATTTTTCAAGGCATCGATGGTTGAGCTAGGCTCCCGATTGTAAAGTTTTGATGAAAGGCTGGTCGCTCTGGTTATGTATTGACATTTGAGACTTCTTACTTTATGGATGTCAACCTCTTTCCATCTCTTTGTTTACACTATGTTAGAATAGCTCAGAATTAGAGGATCCAGTCGAGTTGTGCTGTTATAGGATGATGTAGGTTGGATCACTGTAATAGTCGCAGGGTTTCTAATCAGTTATTGTGCTTTCTCAACATTGAATGGCTCGGAATTGGAGGATCCAGTCGAACCACCTTTTAGTTCTTTGAAACTCAGGGTCAAGAGGATCTTGTCTTCTGATTTTTTCCTCCCCGAGCTGTCGAAGGCCTAATGCCCGAGACAGTCTTGCTCACTCATCTCATTAATTCTTCCATCTATCCATCTTATACTCAACTTACTGATGGAAGTTGGATCAAGACCTCCTTTGTTTTCTACATACCAAGCCCGGTTTTCTCTGAGTTAGAGCGATATTTTCTTGAGTCTCTATCCATTTAATCACCCCATTAAACAAATCATGACATAAAACTGATGGGCGTTGGGCTCTGCTCCTGCAGCAATCCAGGAGTGACTTCTGACACCAACGCATTGTATTGTATTAAGCTATACAGAATAATTTTACAAACTAAATTGTATTTAACTGCATTGTATTGTATTAAGCTATACAGAATAATTTTACCCCATACTCCAAAGACAACTACAGCCTACATACAATCTAATTTATTTTAACCCAATCCACTTAAGTCAAGAAGATTCACCTCCCCTGCTATTGTTTAACCTTGTGCAAAGTGCAAAAAGGCCAAAAAAGTTAAAGTAACCATTCAATTCATTCCTTCCTTCGTTTTAGATGTGATTATTCTTCCTGATATGTCTCTCGGCTCTAAACGAATCAATGAAACAAATTGTAAATTCATCAACACGGTTGCATCATTGTAGTTCTTTTGAATGATAAGGTTTTATTAAATATGCAAAAGCGTTTTGAAACATTTCTGTGCAGAAATTTGGAAGATCATTCTTATTCGGCCCGCCATTTCCAAAGAGAGCATCCACGGAAATCCATTGAAGTAGTTTTGGGTTCAATCCTCACTCCGTCCATAAGAAGTCCACCTTTCCAATGCCACGCATCCACTTCTTCCATAGAAAATTCGATGTGAGCAGAAGAATCATCATAATCTCCATCTCCTCTCACTGTGAATTTCCCTACAACCAGTTGCAGCCATCCATGATCATCGTAATGATCACCATGTTCGTATCTAAATACCGTTGGTTGTGAACTCTCCGC
This sequence comes from Picea engelmannii, assembly GCA_009831015.1. NCBI lineage: Eukaryota > Viridiplantae > Streptophyta > Pinopsida > Pinales > Pinaceae > Picea > Picea engelmannii. The sequence goes on from ML777666.1 coordinate 883,311, forward strand.
TAAGAACCGGGTCCTTTCAAACACTTGGCCGTACGGTGTCGTAATAGAAAACCTAATTGGGGCTGTACTCCATCCGAAAGGGTGTTGTCCAAATTTGAGGACAAACACCACTCTGTACTCCGTATTGGCAGACAAAAGCCTGCAGTCCATGCTACCCCGGACCTCCAACCAGCAAACTGCTTTTATTTTCACAAGCTCGCTGAACCTGAACCCACAGTACATGACAAACCTAATTAGTGTTCCCGCAACGCAGAGATCTTTAAACGATTTTGCTGGGTTAAACAAACAATTTGATAATAATAACAATGAGATTGACAACCAAACCAAATCAAACCTGGAGTCGTTTCTATAACCCCAGCGCCAATAACGTTGGCGATCGCC